>PVKS010000599.1:0-102245 GCA_004027875.1 Aplodontia rufa | reverse complement strand
GTTCTCTAGGGACAGTGGTTCAGTATATATTAATTCAGTGTTGCAGCAACTTTATAGAATACAACTACTGCAAATAATGTGAATCAGTTATATATAAAACTACTTTAAAGAAAGAATGTCATTAAAACCAATATTTAAGATGAAACACATAAAGACAGAACCCCATTAAATCAGAATAGTGCATCAAAAAATCTCTTCTATCATGGAAACTAGTTTATATTTTAAATTTCAATACTTAAAATAGAATTTCAGGTAATCTGATTGTGTTGTAGAAAAATGGCTATTATCTCAGAAAGGTAATAAAGGCTTGGAATGAGAAGTATATTTCATTGTGTATGCTAACACTAACACTTTACATTGCTTCTTAGCCATTGGATTTAATTATTAATTGTTGCTACAATTGACCTAGCGATCAATAATACATTTCTAGCTTCTATGTTGATTTAAAGGGAATGACTCTGAGACTAGAGATATTCTTAGAGACAGAAGGATGTGGTTTACTTTTGTTTTTATCAGTACATTTTATTTCCTTCTCCCTATCATAATGACCCTTCTGGCATCACTACTTGCTGTGTTTATATAACAGATTCCCAAGATGGTCTTTAAAAATAGGGGTGGTATTTTGCTTTTATGAGTTCAGATTACTTAATGTTTGTATTATAAGAAAAACTTTTGTTAAAACTTATGAGGTCTCCTTTCACATAAAGTTTGTATTTTAGTGGTTAATAAGTGGGTATATTAAATGCTGTATGACATTGCTGCTTTTACCTTTGAGGCACTAGAATGTTATGGTTAAGTTGGTGGCCTCTGTAATTTGAGAAAGTCCTGATCTTAAATCCCGGCAGTCCTACTTTCCATCTAAGTGACTTTGGGAAAGTTACTTAATCTCTCTAAACCATGCTTATTTCTAAAACTGGGATAATAACTATACCTGTCTCTTAGAGTTTTCATGAGGATTTCAGTGAGATAACGTGACTATTTAGAATAATGACTAGAACATATGTGGTACTTCAAACAGTTCAGTTATTATGTTGATGTTAAAAGAATATAGAGGATAAACTACAGCAAGTTTGATGTTTAAAATTAACTTGGCGTCTGAAACAAACTTTAATTGTGACTATCATAAAAAATGTTTACCTTGCAAAGAAATATAGATCTGCCATTGTCAACAGACAGTGGATTCCATTAGCTCTGTTTTAGATAGTTTCTAAATTTACTAGGTTGTGAAATCTCATTATGAGGCCCTAGGCAGAGCAATGCCTGTGGAGTTTTGTTTATAATTAATGTCTTGTAGGACATAATGTTTTTACTGATGAGTTTTTAAACAAAGGAAAAATTATCTTCATCCAATAAAACTCCTTCCCTTGCCTCAGATGTAACGCTCGCAGAGACCTGCCCAGGCAGTACCACCACCATTTCAGCTGCCACCTGCAACCTGGCACACTGCTGCGCCTTCCCTCCCTTTCCTCATGGCAGTGGTCACCATCTGATACCCTAGATAGTATTTAATGTCCATCTTCCAATGCTAGATAGAAACTCCACAGCAGGGATCTTGTTCTGTTTTGTTCTCTGCTCCATCTCAAGTGCCTACGACACTGCTTGCCACTTAGTAGTTGTTTTATTTTTGTTGTTGTTGTTGTTACCAGGGATTGAACCCAGGAGTGTTTAGCCACTGAGGCACACCCCCAACCCTTTTTATTTTTTTATTTTGAGATAGGAACTCACCAAGTTTACTGCATAGGGCCTCGCTTAGTTGCTGAGGCTAGCTTTGAACTTGTGTTCCTCCTGACACAGTCTTCCGAACCTTTGGGATTTTAGGTGTTAATAGTTGCTTTTTTAAAGAAAGTTAATAGAGAATAGTTCTAGTTTTGAGAAATTCTTTTATGTTTTAAAACTTGTGGTATTGTTCACCTTTCTCGTCAATAATGTTTGTGGGGAGAGTAACTAAAATGTGCTGTCTTGTTGGTGGGTGGTACATTTTAAATATAGCAGAACTTGCAGCATATTAAGAACTTTTTTCCTGTGGCATTTTTTTAATCAATTTTTTTAATTGAGTTTTTCACATGGCCTTCATTGCTCTGACACTTAGTTGTGTACGTGAGTTGCTAGGGTTTGAACCTGTGTACTTGCGCATGCTGGGCAAGCACTGTAATCGCTGAGCCACCACTCTAGCCCTTCTTTGCATTTATTAAAGGCTCATTCCATGCTGGGAATATATAAAATTAGAATGCAGTCCCTTCTTGTAGTGACAGAGAGAGATATGCAAATGTATGTGCTAATGGATGCTTGCTGTAACAGAGGCAAACATGGAGGCAAACATGTTGTGGGCAGATATGGAAGGCTTCCAGGGAAGAGCAGTCTGAAATGAAGTCTTTAGCGGGTAGCAGAAGTTGAGCGCCCAGGGCATAATGGCATCTGTCAAGACTGACCTGCACAATGGCTCATACTCCTAGTACTGCGATATGAGCACTCTGTTAGCCTCAACTGAAAACACTTATTTAGTGTCCACTGAATTCATGGAACTTTTTTCAGTGATTCGTATAGAAATTACCATGGTGTTTTTGTGGGACTATCCACATAAGAAAGACTAATTAGAAAATTATTGAGTTTGTTTACATTCGTATTATGATTGAATATATATTTTTGAATTACAGTTTTTTTTTCATTATAGCTATTGGTCTTAAGGTACACAGAAAACTCGGTAACGATTGAAGAAAACTAATTTGTTTCCATTTTTGTGTTTTGGATGCATAAAGTATTACTGGGATAATAGTGTGTGTGTTTGTGTATGTGTGTGTGTGTGTGTTTAAACAGTAACTCAGTTGCATTAAGTCATGTTTCAAAATATGATTTTTTTGCAGCTTTAAACCTGATTGCCATACTAAAATAACCATCAAGTTGTCACTGAAATGATCCACATTACGAAAGGCTAAAAATGGGCTCCTTGCTCTATTCTGGTATATAGGCCATAATATATCTTTATATTTCCTAATGCTGATGATGTTTCAACACAAGATATTGTTAGGTATCCATCTACCCACCCATCCACCCACCCTTTCACTCACCCATTCACTCACCCTCTAACATATTCAACATATGTTTTATTTATGTGCTGAAATTATAAAGATTAATAAACACATCTACATTTTAGTTTTTCACTGTCTGATATGATAATATAAATAGGAGATGTGCTTCTAATAAATGCATGGTTTTGTTTAACAAAATAATTTTTGGAAAAATTGAATGGAATATTTAAAAGTATATGCCCCTTTTGATGTGAATATTATCTGGTGCTTCATCTCACATTCAGCAGGGGAGTAGAAATGAGTGGTAATGAGGTTTTAAGGCAAATAGGCCTTTCTGCCTCTTATGCTTAGTAATTTATGATAGGAAGTGAGTTATTTAACATTTTCAAGCTTTGATTTCCTAATTTTATAATTGAGATGATTAGATTCATCTTGCTGGATATTTATGTAGATTAAAGAAGATAAGTCCAAGTGAGCTTCACTCCGTCTCTTTTTTACGTTTTCCTGCTTTAGGTCACGTCCCTGCAATTTGTTCAGTTCATGACCAGTGGTGTTTGAAGGTGTATTAATTTCTCCAACTTGACAATATATTTAGAATATTAATTTTGGGCTGGCAGATTTGTGGCAGTCATGCTGCTGCATAGTTTCTCACCCATCTAAACTGAAAGGACTTTATAACTAAAATATTTACTTGATCATCAAAGTGTGTCTTTTAGGACCAAGGACATCAACAAATATGAGAACTAAGTATAAAAGTGCGATAAATCTTGTGCTCAACTTCCACCATCATTTCTGCACCGTTGTTAATCTGTAAATAAAATTCTGTCATTCTCTTCCCCCCTAATTTGCAAATCCTTCAGAAGTCTCTCTGAAATTTAGCCCTTAACAGATTTGTGGACTAGTGCCTTTGCTGCTGCCCACTTGTTTAGTCTACTTAAATGTTATTTATTAGTGTTTATGGGTTGCTGAACCCACTAATTGAAATTTTAAATTGGGAGTGGAGTCTCTTGCAGGTCTCATGCCAGGATGCTCATTGGTTATCCTGGTTACCATGGTTAAGCACTGGCTGCTACCTGTTTCAGCAGCTTCCTCCTACTCTTTCCTATTTTCGGACTGCTGTCTACATTTCACAAACTCATTGTCACCTCCGGTTCCACCAGTGTTACCTAATTCCATCCTTGATTTCTGTGCTCCTATTTTTATTTTTGAAGGAACCAGTCTTATGAGCAATTTTAAGCAACACTTGAAATCTTACGCAGTAATAGCCTTTTTCTCTTAATATGAGCGTATTTCCAGGGTGATTTCATTTTCTATTCTGGATCATTGCATGCAACCCTCCCCTCCTATAGCCATTTTCTGGTAATTTCTGATGATGTTTGTAAATATTGCGCAAATTGTGCTTATAAATAAATTTCTCAAAATTTAGTCTACGGTTTTTTCTTTTTTTCTTAGAGAAACAAAAACATCTGGGTTTTGTTTTTCCAACACTTAGTTGTGTACTTGATGCTGTGGTTCAAAACCGGATTCTTGTATATGCCACACAAGTGCTTGACCACTGAGCCACTTCTGCAGCCCCTAGTCTCTGATTTTGAAAGAACCAATTCTCTAAGCATCAATACAGTAACTTAAAATAAGTTTAAAAAAATTTCTCGACTGGTAAAATTTTTATTCATGTTGTTTGTAGCCAGTGTAACAGACTGCTGTGTTAGAAAGCAGACGGTTCATTTTCTCATTGGCCTTTTCATACATGTAAGAAAGCATAAGAGCCTTTTCATACATGTAAAAAAGTTCATGTGTGGCATCTTTCAATGTGTAATCAATTTGAGGAAACCTTCATACTGGCCGTTTGGACAAAGAACAATTGAAGAGAGTAGAGACAGTCAACCTCCAACATAAAGCTGGAAAAGATGAGATTTATGTCAGTAAAGTGTTTTCTCAGAAAACGTTATAACCCCCCCCCTTTTTACTGCCCATTTTGCAAAAATTTTATGGCTATTTGAGTTTGGTTTAACCATTTTTTCTTTATGGTTGTCTCTGTTTTAACTGTGTGTCTCTTTTCTATGACTAAAGTTTTCGCATATAATATTGAGAACTTAAATGTTTTCACGAGTAATTGTGTTTTTTTCCAGAATATGTTAGGAATGCAATATTGATTTTTAAAAGAGAAGTTATTCGGTTGTTTGTTTTTTTTTTTAAGAGTGAGACAGAGAATTTTTAATTTTTTTCATCTGGGTTTTGTTTTTCCTTCACTTAGTTGTGTGTGTGGTGCTGGGGATCAAAGCCAGGTCCTTACACATGCCAGACAAGTGCTGTATTTAACTGCCTCTCCAGTCCCTGGATTTTTTTCCTATAGAATTGACAGTACAGTTTTTCCAGTGGAAGCTGATTAAGGCTGCTAATTAAAGTAATTTAATACAGCTCTAATTTGTAAAGCATTGAGAAAATAAGTTTATAGGTTATTAAATGTTTTTAATGTGTTTTAAAATATGCCTTCCCTCTGTGTATATATTTTTTCTTTTTGTAGCTTGTAACTGAGACTTCTATCTTTTTCAAACAAAAGTCCTCAAAGTTTTTCTTTATCAACTTTTATAGAACATAAAAACCTGCATTACTTTTTCTTCATGTTTATTCATTCCCTTTTGGCAATTTGGTTTAGACATTCTTCTTGGTGCTTTTGACTTGCTCATATTTGTAATAATCCCTCCCCTAGACCATTTAGTAAATTCTGTAACATAGCAGAATTTATATTGCAAAAACAGTAATTTCAGAGATGGGTAGTATGTATAAAGGCTAAAAGATGCTTTATTATTCCGCTCATATAATGAATTTAACCACATTTCTAAAAATATTGACATTTTTTCCAATGTGGTTTACATCTCCATCTTATTAATACTTAAAAAGGATGATGTTGCGAACGTCAGAGCAAAAATATATCATTAACGAAAGCCTGCTCTAAAAACAGTTGAAAGCTTCATGAGGCTTTGCTGATGGCACTTGGCTTAGCTGCAAACCAAGAAATAAAGTCATTTACCCAAGAAATATAAAGAGGATAAATCATATGTTCATACAAGGACTGATAAATACAGTATCCTGAATATTGTTCCTGTGAAATAGAATTGAAACCAGAAAGTAGCTTTTACTGTTCTTGGCCCTGGCCTTGACCTTTTATCTGTTTAATGGAAATGTTAGGGTGATTTATTTAGAGATCGCTTAGACTAATTTGGTTTTTGGTTCAAGGCATTTGTCTTTTGTTCCATCTAAAGAAGGTAGAAAGCCCTGCTGACCATCCAGATTTAAATGTTGTCTACTTCCATTTCAGCCAAATAGAATTAGGATAAAAATATCCAGCTAGAATGTGGACTGCAAGGGGAGTTTGGGATTATAGCATCAGCATTCTGAGTGGTTTTCCTGATTCCAGCCTTGCTTCCTTCCTGTCCTGTCTCCACAGCTAAAGTGATCTTCTTATTTCTTTAGACGAGAAATATTTTTGGAAAAAAGTGTAGGAAAGTAAAAAGAAGATAATATCCTTTCATTTCCCCACCATCCAGAATTAAACAGAATGAACATCTTGTCGTATTTGCTTCCATTCTTTTTTTATTTTCTTAAGCTGAAATTACTGTTTTTGCAAATGTAAATATGACACATGCAATTGTGAACAGTCAAAAGAAATGCAATAAAGTACTGCATCAGTGAGGTTTCAGTGTAGGAAACTAAATGTTTTAGGTATTTTAAGCAGAAAGAGATTTATCTTAGACCGTTGAGTCCTTACAAAATCCTGAGAGGCTGGAATTGGTACATATCAAAGGTCAGCGCTGGGTCAGGTGCCATACAGAGATCAGGAAGTTGCTGCTGTTATTGGGGAACTGCCTGCCACTGCCATAGCTGTCTTGTTTCTACAGGACTGGTGTCTGGACTTGGGACTATGAATTCTCACTGTGGATAGCATGCGTCTTTTGGGCCTTGCTTATTGGCTACCCAACAGCTAAGGGGTAGCTTTGTTTTTATGTATGCCTTCCAAATCTAGTACATTAGGTTGGCAGAACCTAAATCACCTGAACATAAGGGATTCTGGGAAATGTACTTTTTTAGCTTTTCAGTTCTTGTGTTCTGAGGAGTAGGGGGGATGCAGGGTGTGCATGTGGATGCCACATGCTGTTATAAATGAAATCAAACACGTGGTCAGGTGTGGATGAGCAAGGCAGAAATTTTACTTCGGCTGAAGGGTGAAAGAAAAATGCGGGCCTCGCAAAGGAGTGAGGGTTTTTAACGTGACCGGATGCAATACTGCCCTTTGCCCTACCTAACTGGAGGAGCTCAGGTGCACAGTCGGCCCGATTGGCTGTGATTAGGTGGAGGCAGGTGCAAGAGGAAGTAGGCGGTGACTGGGAGATAATGGGGTTGGGGGTCACTGCAAACGAGGCGAGGGTAGTAGGGATTCCAAGTTTGCTGGAAGAAGAAGGCTGGGTACCAGAAGGGGTCCTTGGAAAGAAGTGGGCGGACACAGGTGGGCGGACACAGGTGAGGGAGTTACTATCTTCAAAGGGAGAGGGGGATCTAAAATGGAGGCAGTAGATTATACATCACAATCTTTCAAGTTTGACAGAAAAGACATACATCTTACAATGCCAACAGAAAGCACCTGACTGAAGCATAAAAATGAAACTTCAAAAATATCTCAAAATGTAGGTGCATTATTCCAGACATATATTCTCTTCCTCCCAACCCCCCATACACACACACACACACACACACACACACACACAAAACAGTTTTGTAAGTGGATTTTATTTTTAGAGAGAGAGAGAGAGAATCCACCTTACTTATTTTTTTCATCTGGGTCTTATTTTTCTGACACTTAGTTGCATATGTGGTACTAGGGTATGAACCTGGATCCTTGCGCATGCTAGGCAAGCACCATAACTGCTAAGCCACTGCTCCAGCCCCAGTAGATGGTTATTTTAAATTAGAAGTAGTTCGTTTGGGGTCTGGTGTTGTAGCTCAGTGTCAGAGTACTTGCCTAGCATGTATGAGACACTGGGCTTCATCCTTAGCACCACATAAAAATAAATAAGATAAAGATATTCTGATAATCTACAACTAAAATTTTTTAAAATAATTTCACTTGAATCAACATTCTGGCAGAATATTTGAACTTTACCATTTTTTCTTCTCTCAAACAGGTATCTTCTTCAGGAACCCACTAGGTTTAAGAAGAGAGTGAGAAAAGCATTTCAGTGGCTTGGGTTAGTGGGTCATACTTACTGTCACCATCCCCCTGTAGGTGCTTTCTTGACTTCCAGCTGTGAAAGGTGAACAATTTCCCCTCTCAGAGTTCACCCCTCCCCTCCACCTCCTTCTAACTGGTAACTTCTACACTTGGAGGTTGATCATGTCCACCTTTTGTGTTGCAACCATAATGCATGTTAGTTTTTTTTTTTTTTTAATGAAAAGAGAGGGACAGTGAGAGAAAACGAGAGAATAAATTTTATTTAGTTTTTCATGTGGCTTTCATTGCTCTAACACTTTGTTGTGCACATGTTGCTGGGGTTTGAACCTGTGTCTTTATGCATGCCAGGCAAGCACTGTAACCAATGAGCCACTGCTTGTTGCTTGTTTGAACTCAGTGTACATAAATAAGTCATTTTCCCACTGTTCGTACACTTCTGAGTTGCTTTGACTCAGTTCTTAATTACTTGTCAAGTAGTACATTTAAGGAGGGTACATGGTTATTCTTTTTAAGCTCTTTCGGGTTTGAAAATGCCTGCCTGATGTCTTTATACATGAATGACTTGGCTGATTATAATAGTCTTGGGTCCTGTTTTTCTTCCCTCTGAATTTTGTTCTATTATCTGTTGACTTTTTTATTGTGGAATAATCTGAGGTCAGCCTGATTTTCCCACATTGCTTTTTCTGTTTGGATACCTGAGTTATTCTTTTTTTATCTTTGAAGTTCAATAATTTAATGTCTGACTTTTCATTATACCCAAATAGGATAATTAAATCACTGTGATTTAGATTTCCTCATACTCTCCTGTTGCTGACCTTTTACTATATGATTTTTGATATGCTGCATAGTAGCTCGTATTTTCCCAAACCAAATGTAAGAGTATTATAGAAGGCACTGAAGTTTTCAGTTCTAGGTTTGTTCTACCTACGTCTGTACCTTATGAAGTGCTGATTCTTGCCACATAGGTGGGTGAGTGCTTGTCATTATAAGGATTTTTGCCCTCTGAGATAGAGGGTTGAAATAGGGACCTCTGGTTTCCCTAAAGCTCTGATCTTCCTTAATGAGTATTCTGTGACTTCTGTCGTAAGCCCACACTTATGCAACATTCTGATGCAATTTTTTGAGGGATAATTATGTATGACATAATGAAATAAATGAACAGTTTCCATTTCATAGTAAAAAATTCTTGAAAACTCATCTTTCAGAAATCATCCTCTAAGAGTTTTAGATTCTGGGAAGGCTTCTAAATTTGACTATTATGAATAAATAAGAGACAGGTCTATAATACGAAGTTATAACAATCTTTTATGACCGTTTTCTCCTGTCCTACTTTCTTTTTTTTCTCACTTGAAATCTGTAAGCTCCAATTTTGATAATTTCCAGTAAGTACATCCATTTTCCTATTTTAGTTGTTGAACATTTTTCCTCAGTAAATTTTATCCCAGGTTATTTGAGTTTTATATAGTGTAGCTTCATATAAAATTTTATTTAAAAATTTAATTGAATGTAACAGTTTAGAATCATGAATATAAGTTCATTTTTTTTTTTAGATGAGAAAATTAAGAATCAGAGAAGTAAGGGACCTGCACATCTCTGCCAGTAGGTCAGAGAACTGTTGTGATTCCTAATTTTCATGCTTAATTAACCTCTGAGAAACAAAAGTTTAGATCATTTTTAGTTCAGAATTTACCATCTTATGTACATATTTTCAAAGGGGGAATTTTTATTTTTTTGTAATTTTTGTTGGTGCATCATAAAATTATGATAGTGGGATCTACTATGACATATTCATACATGTACATAACATAATTAGGTAAATTTCACTTCTCAGTACCTCCCAGAATTGGAATTTCACCATTTTGTAATCACCTAATGAATAAATGCTTCTAGGGCCTGAACAACAGTAGACACTAATCATCACAGATAGAGCAACAACCAGATGTCACGTGACTGAACCCAGAGCCTTGAGCACTCTACCACTGCGCCACACCCCCAGCCCTATAAACATTCTTAAATACTACAGAAAAATCTCACTTTGAATTTTCTGATTTCATTTTTTTATATTTTTGTTTATTTAGGTTACCACTCTACTAAGGAAAAGCTTTGTCTTCTATTTTTTTAAAGAGATAATCTATTTTTACTTATTTTTTGCTATTCTACTAAGGTAGAGCTTTTATTTCTATTTTTCTTCTCTTAAAAGAATCTATTTTTATTGATTTTTTTCATCTGGTTTTAGTTTTTCAGACACTTAGTTGTGTATGTGGTGATGGGGTTTGAACCCGGGTCCTTACACATGACAGGCAAGCGCTGTACCACTAAGCCACACCACTCCAGCCCCTTTTGTCTTCTACTTTAAAATTTCTTTTTATGCACATCAGCTTGGATTTATAGCTTCCTAGTTTATTCAGTGGGTTTTAAGCCATTAATATAATTATTTCTTTGGATACCTGAATTATCTCAGACCATCTGGTAGGATGCCCCCTAAGGCTAATTTTTCAGATCGTTTGATATGTCCCCCCTCATTCTTAAGCACCTAACTCTCTGGTATAATGAGATATTCCAGGTTCATCTTTTTTTTTTTTTTTTTTTAATTTCCTCTACCTTTGTTGAAATAAGCCCTTTTTCCAAAGAGCCCTGCTTTCTTTTCATGGAGGCTAGTATTTGGAAACCAGAATCTGAGCTAGGTGTACTCATTGCTGTTGAGGTGTCCCTGTTTCCAGGCCCTCTCAGTGGACAGAGTTGTATACACATTTACTTTTGTAGTAGTATATTTGTTTCTGCCATCAATTTTTATTGAAAACCATGAGTCCACACTGGTACCTTTGTTTCCATTCCATCTCTACAAGGTTCATTCAAGTTTGCCCTCTTTCCAGGGTATGAGAAACCTGGCTTCCATTATCCTCAGTATATTTACTTAGAGATAAATCTCCCTTGTGAGTAATCAACCCTCTGGTTGCAGTCCTCACCCCACTCAGCTTCCATACTTTATGCTGGGTCCTATGATACGCTCTTCACTCAGGGCCTGGCATTCCCACTGGTCCATGTGGAGACTTTCCTTAGCTTTCTTAGTCTTTGACACCCCTACCTGTCTACCTTGCTCAGTCCCATCTAATGGCTTTTGGGCTAAGTTATTAAAGAATGAAGGAAAAATATGCTATATTTTTATTGATAGCAATAATAGGAAAAAGTAAAGCTACCTTTTGAGACATTTTTCTAGATATCACTATTTATTTACTTATTTATCTATTTATTTATGAAAGAGGGCCAGTGAGAGAGAAGGGGAGAATCAATTTTATTTAGTTTTTCATGTGGTTTTCGTTGCTGTGACACTTTGTTGTATATGTGGTGCTGGGCATGACAGGTAGGTGCTCCAACCACCAAGCCACTGCTCTAGGACTCCCAACTTATTTTATTTTTAGAAAAAGAGGGAAAAATGAGAAAGAGAGAAGGAACTTTATTTTTTCATCTGACTTTTGTTTCTCCAACACTTCATTCTGTATGGGGTGCTAGGGTCCGAACCTTGAGCATGGGGTCCTTGAGCATGCCAGGCAGGTGCTTCAACTGCTGGGCCACCACTACAGTCCTCCAATTTATTTTTTATTTTTATCTATTTATTTTTTATTTTTATCTATCTATCTATCTATTTATTTATTTTAAAGAGAGAGGGACAGTGAGAGAGAGAGAAACAATTTTATTTAGTTTTTCATGTTGCTTCATTGCTGTGACACTTGGTTGTGTTATGTGGTGCTGCGGTTTGAACCTGTGTACTTGCACATGCAAGGCAAGTGCCATAAACACTGAGCCACTGCTTAGCCCCCCCCCTCCAATTTATTTTTAACTGACATTTTTATGCTGTTAGGATTTCACATTCCTTAGTGTTTATTTTCATGTTGTTTGCCTTATTATTTCAAATCATGTTTATCCATCATTTCTGTTTTATTATAGTTTTCCCCCATGGTGTTAATACAGAGATCCATTTCTTTTTTATTTAATTTTTAAAATTTTTATTCGTTAAACATGGTCTTACAGTTAGGAGGGATTCATTGTCAAATAATCAAGGACAAAAGTATAATGACAGAATAAGCCAAGGCTGGTGCCAGTCAATGGTTTACCTCCCTTGGGTGCTCCATGGTTCCATGTTTCCCCCTACTTAAGCCCCAAGTTAATTGGACTTCTCCTGGAAGTCGGAGATTCCCTTCTGATTAGATTCCCCCGTACTACCTCCCTCTGGTCTCCTTGATATCCTTCTTATTCCCTTCCCCCTCCCTTCATTCGCCATGATTGTGTAAAAATTCATACATGTTGAGGTAGTTGTTAGGTTAGCCATCTATCATACTGTTTCTGATTGTATTCTAGCTTCCACAAATGAGAGGAAACAGTTGGCCCTTGAGTGTCTGAGTTTGGGATACTTCACTTAGCAATTTTTTTTTCCATCTCCATCCATTTGGCTGCAAATGCCATAATATCTTTTTCTCTAATAGCTGAGTAGTATTCCATTGTATATATGTACCAAAGTTTTTGAATCCACTCATCAAGTGAGGGGCATCTGGGTTGGTTCCATAATTTAGCTATAGTAAGTTGAGCTGCTATAAACATTGATGAAGCTGTATCTCTATAATAAGCTGATTCTAGCTCTTTTAGAAAAATACCCAGGAGTGGGATAGCGGGGTCATAGGGCAGTTCCAGCCCTGACTTTTTGAGGATTCTCCATACTGCTTTCCAGAGTGGCTGAACCAGTTTTCAGTCCCACCAGCAATGTAACAGTGTTCCTCTTTTCCCACAGCCCCTCCAGCATCTGTCATTGTTTATTTTCTTCATTTTTGCCACTCTGACCAGAGTGAGGTGGACTCTCAGTGAAGTTTTGATTTGCATTTCTCTTATTGCTATTGATGTAGAGCATTTTCTCATATGTTTATGGGCTTTCTGGACTTCCTCTGTTGAGGAGGAAATCCTCTCTTTTTTAAAGAGAGAGGGACAATGAGAGAGAGAGAGAGAGAATCAGCTTTATGTAATTTTTCATGTGGCTTTCGTTGCTCCAAGACTGTTGTGTACATGGGGCTGGGGTTTGATCTCGGGTCCTCGTGCATGTCTGGCAAGCACCATAACCACCGAGCCACTGCTCCAGCCCAGAGATCTAATTTTTAAACTTTATGGAATAGTGACTTTGTTTGAGGTCATGCATCACTGGGTCTTGTTGTTCTATGGCGGAATTATTGTTTGTAAAACAATGCTGGTTTGTCCCAAGTAGTCATTAGTATTTTCAAAGCATCACTTTTACCTGGTTCTAGAAAACTTTAACTAATTAATTTTATTTTATTGCTTTTAGTACTAGAGATTAAACCCAGGGATGCCAACCCACTGAGTCACATCCCCAGTCCATTAAAACACTTTTTTTTTGTTTTGTTTTAATTTTGAGATAGAGTCTCATTAAGTTTCTTAGGACCTCTCTAAGTTACTGAGGCTGGCTTTGAACTTTCAATCCTCCTGCCTTAGCCTCCTAAGACAGTGGGCTGATTAATTTATTTAGAGAAGGGCATATTGAAAACTCTTGGAGAGGGTTAGATGTCCATCCTTATGGACATCAGTAACTCTGTATCCTCCTTTTATTTGCACTTACAAATTGTCTAGTCAGTTTGTGTTTGTTTCTCCTCTAAAGCATTCAAACCTTGTTTGCTTGGGTTTAAATATCCTTGGGACAAGGGCTGGAGTGGTGGCTCAGTGGTTGGAGCACTTGCCTGGCATATGCGAGGACCCGGCTTCGAACCCCAGCACCACATACACAACTAAGTGTTGGAGAAACAAAGGCCAGATGAAAAACTAAATAAAATTGATTCTCTGTCTCTCTCTCTGTCTCTGTCTGTTTGCCTGTCTCTCTCTCTCTCCTTCTCTCTTTAAAAAAAACAAAAACAAACTTGGGGCTCAACACAAGGCTTCTTGAAAAAGTGTGTGGATATGAGTGGTAAGTTCTAGATCTTTGGGGTAATGGAGAACTAAGAGTGTATATGGCAGAGGCTGTTACTACTAGAATTCTCTATTTTTGATTTTCAGGAAATGAGCTTAGGAAATTAAACTTTAGCTTGAGTAATACTTACCAGTAACTTACTTGAACATATGTAGTACTTCTGAACTCTGTAGAAACAAGAACTGTTACACTCATACAGATTTTAAAGATTAATAAATGTAAATAAGAATGTTTTATTTTTATATTTATTTATTTATTTATTTAGAAGTAGAGAGAGAGAATGAATCAACTTTATTTAGTTTTTCATCTGGCATTTGTTTCTCTGACACTTAGTTGTGTATGTGGTGCTTTGGTTTAAACCCAGGTCCTCGTGCATACCAAGCAAGTGCTCCAACAAGCTGAGCCACTGCTCAGGCCCAAGAATGTTTTATTTTAATGATGGCACTGTTAGTAAGTATCCTGGCAGTTTTCAGCGTTTAAAAATGAGAACCAATAAAACAAAAACAAAACCCCCCTAATCCCCAGAAACATTAACAACAAAAACAACAACCAACCAAAAAGGGAGAGAAATTTTCTTGCCCCAAAGAAATTGCAGCTTACATCAGGGGAGATCAGGCTGGGGTGTGATGGAGTGGGTGGGACATGAGGAGGTCACTGACGTTTTTCCGCTAGTAAAATGCTGACTTGCCACCCTATCTTTCTGTTTTATTCAGACTTGATACTCAAATGGAGAAACCACAAAGAGCTGTGCAAATGCAAATATGGATTAATTTACTGTTCATAATGCGGGGGAGATCCTGGTGTAAATGGGATTCACAGTGCCACCTCACTGGCTCAGGTGGAAGGGGGTACCCTGGGAAGGGAGCTGGGTGGATGCCGCTGACAGGCCCTGGGCAGTGCTTGAGGTTGGGGTGCCAGTGGCATACATGGTCTGGACCCACTGGGAAGAGCCCCCAGCCTTCTTCCCTGTGACTGAACTGGGGTTTGTGGGGACTCCCCAAGCTATTGGTTACCTGTTGGTTACTCATGGCTGGCTCACTTACACACCCCTCTTATTTGCTGACCCGTTTCCTTTCCTCATGTAATCCTTTCCCTCCTATTGCTGCCTGCAACTGTTTTCCAGGAAGTCTGAACTATTAGGACAGATATCTGTTTAGAAGCTTAAAAGATATACCCCTAAAAAACCCAGGTGCTTCCCCTCCCCCTTAAACAGAAAAAACACCCCAGAAACCAACCATATGTATATATTTTTGAAAATTATACAAAGTAAGAAATGTAAGTGGAGTTGGTATTAAATCTAGTGTTAAGAAGCTGGAGGGAGATAAGGTAAGAGCGCCTAGGCTCTCCAGGTAGAGGGAGTAACCAAATATGAGAGCAGATTAAGGTGAAGCCATAAATAGAAACTGGTGAGTAAAAATTTTAATTACAATCTAGATGTTATTATAAAAGAACTCCTGGTCATCCATATTTATGTAAATATTAAATGTATAGTATAAAGGACAATATAGGTGTTTTTATGTATGTTTACTTCACATGTTCACAGATGCTTGCCCCATGGTAATTTAAGAAAAAAATGTTTTGCTGTGTGTATTCACAGGTATCTCTTGGAAGTTCTTTGCTGTTCATCTTGTTGCTGTCCAAACAGAAATAGTACAATCTGTTCTTTTTTTTCTTTGATACTACATCATAGGAAATGATCCCATCTGCTATTCAGAGTTGTATATAAGTGTACTTGTGTGTTTTTAGTTTAGGTGTAAATATTTAAAACTACCAGGTTTTTTTCAGGAAATTATTCACAATAGCCTCATTCATCTTAAAGAATTTTACAATTAAAAATTGACACTAAGGTTAACTTTATATAAACATAAGATGCAGTTACCTAAAAATGTATTTTAATGTATTTAAGCTTTAACATGATAGAGCATTGGTTCTTTTCAGTCTGAACAAATATTAAAACAACCTCAGTGGTTATATTTTACTTAACCATTATATTTTTAAAATATGATTTTTACAGTTAACAATATCCTGTGTAGGTTGTAGGGGTTAGCTAAGGATTAGATTTTTTTTTTCCAGACTAGTAGTGTAAACGTGCTAGATTTCTGTTTCCTGTAATATAACTATAATTGTTTGGGTTGGCAGTGTTCTGGCACAGTGACAAGGGCCTTGTAGCTGCCTAGGTTCTGAGTGTAACCGAGATAGATAACAAATTTGGAAAACAGATGTTAGTAGTTAAATTAATCTTGTTTTATTGACCCAGTGAAAAATTTCATAATCATTCATAGTTAAAAAGTATTCTTAATCCTATAAATGAATATTATGTTTGTACCCTGGATTTCTGTTTACTATTTTTTGCTTATGGCTCTTTACATTGCTATTTTGTGTGTGTGTGTGTGTGTGTGTGTGTGTGTGTGTAGTGTTGGGATTGAACCCAGGGCCTTACACATGCTAGGCAAGCACTCTATCATCAAGCTGTATCCCCATCCCTTATCCCCAATTTTAAACATTAGTTAGTCATCTGTTTTGAACTACTGATCCATTTAAGAATGGATATGATACAACATAAGAAAAACTTCAAATTTAGTTTATATTAATAGAAATGATATAAAAATGGTGGATCATCAGCACATTATAGTGACACAGCAATATCTATGTTCATAGCAGCACAATTTACTATTGCTAGGCTATGGAAACAACCCTCACTGGAAGAATGGATCCAAAAACTGTGGTACATTTTTACCATGGAATTTTACACAGCAATTTAAAAAAATGATATTGCAGCCTTTGAAGGTAAATGGATGGCTATGGAAGAGATCATGCTGAGTAAAATCAGCTTAACCCAGAGAACTAAGGGTCGATTGTCTCCACTCATCTGTGGAGGTGGGGACTAGACCCTGGACAGTGAGAAAGTTGGTCTATTATCATGTGTTAAATCCCGATAAGATGTAATGCTATACAACATAATCCTTTTTTAGAGATATTGTGGGAAGGGGAAGGGAGGGATAAGGGTGGGTAATTGGGGGGGGGCACTCCTGGGGGTAATTGTAATACCCAGAATCTATGCACATTTTATATTATTTTGTTAAAAACTTGTATGGTTGTTCAAAAATAAAAAATAATTAAAAAAAGAATATACAACAGTGAAAAGTAAAAAAAAAATTCATTTGTGATTGTTCTATCAGTGCATATTTATCATTAAAAGACTTTCTCCCCCCCCCCAAATGGTGGATCATTAGATGAATAATAGCCAGGGTCTACTGATCTGCATAAACTTTATAATGTAGAACCTTTGAGACTGTAATGGTGATTTGTAAGTATAATTAATATTGCATTTCATATTTGTGAAGTACAGGGGAACAGCAGTTTTAGAGATCCCTTCCTTTTAGTCTTAGCCATCTTGCCTTTGAACAGCTTAAGCTTAGTAAACTGTAATGGGTGCACATAACTCCCCAGGATATGCTTTGACATACATTGGTGTAAAGGGAGCAGTACGATGATTGTGATTTGGAGTTTGTGGCAATAGGTATGTTGAAATCTCCAACAGTTCTCAAGATATAAGCAATGAGGCTGCTATGATATGATACAATACATGCACATGTTGAAATGTTAAAAGAAATGACCAAAGATAGAATATTTGTAGCACAATAAATCTTTTACATGTGTGGAATGGATTGTTTTGGAGAAAAAAATGTAAAATAGAGGCAACATTTTCAAAACAAGACCCAAGTTTGAATCTGACCTTTTTACTTGAGGCTAGTACAGCTAGAATTTTGAAATTTAAATAATGGCTCTTTAAAAAATTATTTCAGCTCTTGGATAATCCAGATATATTTAAAGTCCATAAGGTTGCAGCTTGAGCGGTAGCTCAGCGGTTACGGTGCTTGCCTGGTATGCGCAAGGACTCAGGTTCGAACCCCAGCACCATGTACACAACAAAGTGTCAGAGCAACGAAAGCCACTTGAAAAACTAAATAAAACTGATTCTCTTTTTCTCCCTCTCTCACTATTCCTCTTTCTGTCTTTAAAAGTAAGGAAAGAAAGCTAGAAAGAACATCCATAAGGTTGAGTGATCTCTTTCCTCTGTGAATTCTGTCACACTTAAGAAGTGTCTCCCAGGGCTGGAGCTGTGGCATGGTGGTTGTGGTGCTTGCCTGGCATGCAGCAGTACATGGGTTCAGACCCCAGCACTAGGTACACAACTAAGTGTCAGAGCAACGAAAGTCACATGAAAAACTAAATAAAGATTGATTCTTTCTGTCTTTCACTCTTTCACTGTCCCTCTCTTTTTAAACAACAACAACAGCAAAAAGAAATGTCTTTGTAATGATGCTACATTCTGATGTTAATCTGTGATGTCTATGTTTTTTATGACACCTATTAGACTTTAAATTTCTTATAACACCAGTAAAAACATCTTTCTTGCATCTTTTTTCAAAAAATCAACCTTGGTGCCTAAAGCATGCCTGAGATATAAAAAGATATTCAATAAGTGTTCATTAATGAATGAAGTAGTCAAGTCTCCTTTGCTATCTCTTCACAGTCTCCACAATTTTGATATTAGGACAGGCCTAATAATTTTATTGTTTGACACAGTCAACCTAGAAATTATTTTCTTTCTTTTCTGTCATTTTTGCTCTTTGGAAGAAAACTACTCTAACATATATATTTCCAACTATAATTTTTTCCCTTAAGCAAACAATAACCATTTGTTACTGTATGTTCTCTTTAAATTGATTTGTGTTCTTTAAATTGGTACATATTTTAGAAAAATTAAACAAGTTTTAATTGACAAAAAGAAAAAAGTTCACCTTTGACCATGATGGTTTTCAGACAATAGGCAGCAAATGATAGTGATTCTTTACAAAAAGAAGAAAACTAACCAAGCCGAAAAAACCAAGTGTGAGCCTTCTTACCACCCTAACTTACTGACTACAGATTTTCCAGACCACAGTGCTAGATGGGAAACCCAAAGAATGCCCTGTGATCTTGCTGAGTTGAAGAAGTAAAGTTCAGATTTTGAGGAGGCAAGAATTGTTTTGGGGGAAAATGCTGAACAGATGTGAGATACACACAAGGAAAGCTCTAATTATCTGCATCCCCTTGAGTCTTTGGCCAAGAACTGTTCTAAATACTCAAGGGTGCATGGGTGAAAATCATCTGAGGAAAGAAACATCCAGGGGAAGAAAAGAAAAAGAAGCTCCATAAAGGAGAAGGCAAAATAATCCTCAGGTAGCAATAGTTTGTATTACCACCAGATAATGGCAAAACCCTATAATACATAGAGACCAGATAGAATCCTGGAAAGAGATTCAGTAATGGAGACAAATTAGCCCTAGCCTAAAAGCTGTCTGGACATGTCATAACAAAGCTTAAAAGTAAGCTTTAAACTAATTGTATGTGTTAGTCAGCTCCCCATTATTATAATAAAATACCTGAGATAATTCATTTATAATAAAGAGAAAAGATTTTTTTTTAGCTTATAGTTTTAGAGAGTCTAATCAAAGATTGGTTGGCTACCTGGTTTTGGCAGTACATCATGGCAGGAGTATGTGGTGAAATAAAATAACAGAAGCCTTTAAAAATTGAAGAGATTATAGAATCAGCTATCAACTTTGTAAAAATAGTGATTATAAACCTGATCCATTTGCTCAAGAAGGTAGAAGAAATTTTCAATATGAGAAGACCCAAAAAAGGACACACACTTTACTCTGGTGATGAAAAGTATAATATCTGATATGAAGAACTACTGTGAATGTGTATGTAGCAGATTAGATTCTGTGTTTTGTCTCTAGGGGATGGTGGACCCTGTAATATTTCTTCATTGGGTATGGAGCTTGGTTTTGAGCCCATCTGTTGTCCTCTGTAATTGTTGACATAAAAATCAAGAGATCATTTAAAAATCCATGTATAGGTTGTAATAGATAGTAGATTGCCCTGTACTGAGACTATATCCTGGTTGTCCAAAGTAAGACCTGCTTATCATCCCTTGCCCGAAGACTTACTGCATTTGCCTCAGTCTTGGAACCTAGAAGGCATAGTCTTGATTGATCAGTTGGCCTCATCCAGATGCCTGGAGTCCTCTTGACAGTAACTTTCATTAAATGCTATATGAGACAAATTAAACAGATTTTGTTCCAGCCTTTGTCAGTGAGATTAATTAGAATGTGCAGCATATACATGTGAGGATTTGCCAGGAATCAAGATGGTTAAAGAAAAGAAGAGTAAACTGCTGAGAGAGACGGTCCTTGTGTGTTCTGTGCTTTTTTATATGCCGTTGGTGTGCCAGAAATGCAGTGTCCTGAGCACTTCTTATCTGGTCCAATTCTCTGTGCTTTAGTAGGGAACAGACATGAGGGATGAGATAATGTCTCCCTCTGGGACAGAACAGGCTTCCTCACTGCTTGCTGTAATGCAGTGGATTCCCAGAGCACCTTGTTTCCTGTAATGCAAACTTCTACTGGCACAGGCATCTATCTGTGCTTGCACGTATCACCTGGGACAGTTAGAGGCAAGAGAAACTGGTATAGTCATTCTCATTTTGTTTGCTGTGTCAAGAGTAATAAAGTCCTTCTTATGTGACTCAGACGTCTCATGTTTTCTGTCAGCATTTGTGGAACAGTTAGTGGGTTAACTGATTGGTGAGGGCCTAAATGAAAAATCGCTCAGACAGAATTAAGACAAGGATGTGTACTATTATTATTTTTATTCAGAGTAATACTGGAGGTCCTATCCAGTGCAAAGAAAAAGAAATTAAAAGTATACAGTGTGCAAAGCAGGACATAAAACTATCTTTATTCAGAGACAAATTAATTATATAGAAAATACGAAGAAATCTGCAAAATTGTTCACCAGAAGTAGTAAGTGGGTTGAATAATGCCATAATGTTTAATGTCAATATGTGAAAATCAAAGTATTCTTATATTTTAGTAAGAATCGGAAATTAAAAATATTACATAAAATTGCATCAAAATTATGAAATACCTGTGGTACACTTGAAAAAACCATATGAAAAAATCCTGTGTACTGAATATTATAAAACACAAATAAATGGAAAGATATCTTATGTTCATAGCTTGAGAAAATTAATATTGTTAAGATGTTAGTACTACTCAAAGTGACATACAGATTCAATACGATCACTGTCCAAATTCCATTGGCATCTTTAGCAGAAATGGAACAATCTGTCCTAGAATTTATACATATTCTTAACTCTAATCTTGAAGACACTAATCTTAAAGGACAATGCTAGAAGAAATCTTCCTGTTTCAAAGCCTATCACAAGGGGCTGGAGCGGTGGCTCAGCGGTTATGGCGCTTGCCTGGCATGCATGAGTACGCGAGTTTGAACCCCAGCACCAAGTACACAACGAGTTGTCAGAGGAATGAAAGTCACATGAAAAACTAAAAAAAAAAAATTTGTTTCTCTCTTTCCCTCTCTCTCTCACTCTTCCCCTCTTTAAAAAAAAAGTCTATCACAAAGTCACAATAATCAAAACAGCGTGATTCTGGCATAAAAACAGTCATAGAAACTCAGGTGTAGAATAGCACAGAAATGAACCTCTGCATTTGTGGTCAAGTGATGATCAACAAGGGTGCCAAGACCACTGCAACCAGCAGTGCTGAGAAAATTAGATATGTACAAGCTAAAGCTGGAGATTGTTGCACGAAAATGTGTACATTTCGTTGTACTGAACTGTACACTTAAAATTGGTAAATTTTATATTTTACCATTAAAAGTAGTTGCAGAAACTATAAAAAGGTGATGTTAAAATAGTGCGTGGCAGCTATTGATTAGATCCGCCTACATTTTTAGATTTTTAAACAGCTTTAAAAAGCACACTTTGTTTCAAAATTTTCATCTTTATACATATTCCAATCAAATTAGAATTGGGTTTGGAGAAAGTATTAGAATTTAGCCTGGGTCTGTTAAAAATATCAAGAAGTTCAAAGAGATTGATCTTGTTATCTGTGCAGTCATGCTTTGATTTTTTCGTGCTACACATGAAAAAATCCTGTTTTAAAGCTTCCTATTTCTTACATAGCTATGCATAATGAACTGAGCATTATCAGTTGGATAGAGTTAAGAGGCAAATGTACAGCACTACACCATTTACAAATTTTATTTGGAAAGATGATTTAAATTTTTATATAGTCAAATTCTGCCAAGAGAGAGATTCAGAATTAATTTTTGTTTATGCAAAGTCCATATGTTGTTTTGTACAGTCCCAGAAAGACATGCAAATTGATAGATTCCTACATGTGTATCTCACAGGGTACATGTGTATCATAGCTACCACTTATTTATTTCTTGCCAGGATTTTAATAATTGTATTTTAAAAGAAAACACATAGAAAAACAAAACAAATGGAAAGTGTGATATATATTATCTGATTCCCTGACTACAGAAACCCTTGAAATGAGACAGAAAACTTGGTAAAGTGGAGAGGGGAAGAGAGGATTGGGGTGCAAAATAGGAAGGGGCCCCGGAAGGATAAGTGGGCTTTCCTAAAACACATTTATCTGCTTTACAATGTCTTCCTGTTATGCCCATGGAAGATATTGCTAAAGTACTATCTTTGATACAGTAGCTACTCAATAAATGTTGATTATGTTCAGTGAGCATTTAATACCTGTTGGAAGAAGAAATTAAATATTGGAGTTAGGAATTGGGTTCTTATTAGTGTTCATCAGCTTCTACCTTGAATTAGACACTGATCATTAGTGATTTTTTTGTTCCTCTTATTTATCTTCTATATTTCTTCCCTTCAGAGAAAAGCTAAAGAAACCTATTCTTTCCAGTATGCTAAAAGTGATTTAAAATTTTACCATCTCTTTTTATGTTTATGATTGCATATATATGTATATACATTTTACCATCTCTATGTATGTGAATGTTTGTGTATGCACATGTTTACATTTATAAATCCCAGTATGTGATTTGATATCCATGAATAACAATTAACCTAATATTGCCATAGTTAACTCAGTTTAAGGTTCTGATTTGACATTTCACTGACTGGTAACTGCATTTCTGGTTTAAAAACATGTTTGTTGGAACTAAATCTCTAAATTTAGAGAACAGAGATGTACTTGCAAATGACTAATTGTTTGGGGCCATATTACTTCTGTGTTGTTACTTGTTTTCTTCATAGAATATTTTGATTTTTGTGATTATGTTTGAAATGTGTGAATTCAGTAGTTTTGGGTTATAAGTGTCTTTTGGGGGGGCTGCAAATTTAGTTCAGTTCCTGTTTGTGTGGCAAACTTTTCAGTTACTGCAGACTTGCCTGTTCCTCCCATGGATGCATTTCAATAACTTTTACTCACGTACTGCACATTTCTGCAAGGTTCCGTGGAATTTGCAAAGATGAATAAAACTGCTGCCCTATTGAGAGAGAATGTTGTGGTTCTCTGGTTGAGGATCATTTTAAGGTAGAGGTGTCATCTGAGGTTCCCTCAATTCTCAGATGCCACCTCCACCTTAGGTGAGAAAGGAAAATGTGTGAAGAAGATTGAGGGACCCATGAGTTGTATCACAGGGTCCTGAATGTGTGGGCTTCAATGTCTGAAGATGATTCTACTTTTCTCTCCCTGTAGATTGATGTCATTTGGGTTTAGAATTTGAAGTAGGAACCCCATTTTTCCTTCAGACCACTGAAGACATTGTCCTCACTGTTTTCTGGCTTCTATAACTGAGAAATCCTTTATAATCTGGATCTTTGATGCTTTGTATAATGCATCTGCCATCCCCTTCTCCTTGGAAGCTGTCATTACCTTCTTTTTTCCTCTGGGATCTGAAACTTCACAGTGAAATCCATGTGGGTTTATTTTCATCCGTTGTGTGGGCTTTTAAAATTCCCATTCAGTCTTCGGTGCTGGGAAATTGTCTTGAGTTATCTTTTCCTTCTGTTTTCTCCATTCTTGCTTTTTAGCATCATTATTGTTTGGATGTTGGTCCTCCTTCAGTTATCTAATTTCCCTAAACTGAACTTTCCCATTTTCTTTTTTTTTTGTCTTTGCATTCTGTGTTCTGAGAGATTTCTCAACTTTATTTTCTAACACTTCTATTGCATTTTAAATTTCTTTGTAGGTAGATAATTACATTTGTATTCATGTATGTGTGTATACAGACGTCTCTCTGGGGGTTTGGTTCCAGTGCTTCCCAAAGATACCCAAATCTGCAGAAGCTCCTTTATATTGTATGTATATATATTTGCATGTAACGTATGAGGAACCTTTGTTATACTTTCAAGTATCTCTAAGAGTACTTAATACAGTGTAAATTCTGTGCAGTGGTTTTTATGCTGTATTATTTAGGGAATGATGATAAAATAAAGAAAAAAGCCTGTTCATGTTCACTTTCAGTACAGATGCATTTTTTCTAGGTATTTTATATCCAAGGTTGGTTGAGCCACAGATGTATATGTTTATGCACATACACACATGCACACACGCACATGAGAACAAGAGCTCCCTGAAGCTGAGTGGGAGCTCTGTGTGTGTTTAGGGCTTGACAACTGTGTGTATCACCCTGTAACCCTGCTGGCTGTTCTGATAACCCCTGATGTCAGTATCCTTAAGTCTTTTTCTCTTGATATGTTGGATCCCCAGAGAAGACTCTTTCAATAGAAAGGTGTAGCCCTAGCTGCCAACAACTAAGAGGCCCACTGGGTAAGACATTTAGAGAGCTGTTGGTATTCAGCATGTAAAATTTTGTGTAACACTTCTACTTTCAGTAATGTATCTCTGCCTTCAGTTTTTTCTTAGTTTTCTATTCTAGGCATTCTCTACTTGACCTTCTCATGAATAAACCTCTAGTCTTATTCCAGGGCTAGGGAGGGCAGTTGGAGGCTATCCAGAGTTGAAGAAACTGGGAGAGGGGATGGTGGGAGTGAGTGGTGGAGGATGGGGAGCTTAGTGATTCTAAAACAGATTTTCACTCAGCTCTTTTTAGCTTCATCTTTACACTGGCATCCAGAGGAGCCTGGTATTGCCAGTTCTGGAGCCATTTGAGGGTTGTTTGTTTAAGTGGGTTGGTTTTCAGCTCTTCCCCACTGCTATCGCGTGGTTGTGCTCAGTCAGTTCTCATTCATCCATCTGCTTTATAGCATACACAATTTTGCAGCTTTTGTCTTCTTTCATTTTGTTGATCCTCATAGTTTCGTGCCTTTTTCAGAAATCTGTTTACTGTAATTTTGAAGTGATGGAAATAAAAAGAAGCCAAGTAATAACTAAGAAGCCTAAGTTCAATCAGCTGTTTTGAATTGGGAATTTGGGAAACTAAAAATTCACGCATGTGATAAAAACTAATATCCTAATTTAAAAATTGATAGTTAAAAGCCTATGAACACGTAGCGACACTTTACCATATTTTAAGAGCTGATCCTGGGGCTGGAGCTGGGGCTCAGCAGTTGGATACTTGCCTGGCATGCATGAGGACCCAGGTTTGAATTCCAGCACCACATATATAACTAAGTGTTCAAGAAACAAAGGGCAGATGAAAAAATAAATAAAACTGATTCTCTCTTCCTCTCTCTCTCTCATCTTCCTCTCTCTCAAAAAATTATAACAATAAAAAGAAAAAAGAGCTGATCATTTTGTTTTTAATTTTTTATTAAGGAGTTGAGTTATTGTACAACCATAAATGCACATAAAGTAACGATGTGTTAGGCTTATATTCTTAAACCAAAATTATCCCCATATCACTCAGCTCCCAGTCTCTTGATTCTTCTGTATTTCACCCCTACAAGCGATATAAGTGCTTAGATTGTGAATTCTCCTGAACTAAATGATAGCATAAGTATTATTGGATTCTTTGATCACACCCCCAAAAGAAATCACAAGACTCTGAAGTGTGATTCTTACAGTCTTCATTTTCTTTAAATTTTTAGTGGGGGAATGCTCTTCTCTTTGTGATCTAAACTATGCAGTGAATACTTCATCAGTATAATTTACTCCTAATTCTTTTTAGGTTGTAAAATGAATTGCTAAAAATCCACTTATTTAACAAATATTTAAGTGCATATGTATGCTGGTGCTGTAGGAGTTCATGGCATTCTTAAGGTAGAGTTAGAGCTGCAGAGCTACTGTTGCTTGAGAGAATTATTTTTTACAAATTTTAAAATTTTTATTTCTTTTATTGATTCAACATAGTCTTACATATTGGAGGGAATTGTTGTTACATATTCATGCATACATAGATATTGATCAAGTAAGTGAAGCCCTGTCCTAATCCAGGATCTGACCCCCTTCATCCATTTTCCAATCTCATGTCTCCTCTGTAATACCTCCATGCTATAGATAGAAATGAGCATATTCATGTATATTAATTATTTAAATTTTTGAGTTTATATACATGCCTGAGTTTGGCTTTTCATGGGAGTCAAGTGTACCCAGCTTTGTTGATATCTCCCATTCTTCCCTCCTTCCCTTCTCCTTTCACCTTCATGTAGTTATGGTTCCCCCACCTTATGTGAAATTTCAACTTTGGTGGGTTTATTAATTAAACTTAGCTAACTTTCACCCTATCTTACATTTTAGTCTAGCATCCACATATGAGAGAAAACATTCTGCCCTGAAGTCTCTGTGTTTGAGATATTTCATTCAGCATGATTTTTTCCCATTTCCATACATTTAGCTGCAAAAGCCATGATATCATTCTTTCTAATAGCAGAGCAGAAGTCCATGGTATATATACATATATCACAGTTTTTGGATACGTTTATTCAGGGAGGGGCATCTGGGTTGATTCCATAGTTTAGTTATTGTAAATTGAGCTGCTATAAACATTAATGTAGCTGTATCTCTCTCTAATAAGCTGATTCCAGCTCTTCTGGGAAAATACTCAGGGATAGGATAGCTGCATTGTATGTTAATTCCATACCTAATTTTTCGAGGATTCTCCCCACTGTTTTGCAGAGTGGCTGTACAAGTGTGCAATCCTACCAACAGTGTGTTAGTGTTCTTTTCTCCCCATAGTCCCTTCAGCATCTGCTATTGTTTGTATTCTTCATTTTTTTTCCCCATTCTGATCGGAGTGAGGCAGAATCTCAGTGTAGTTTGATTTGCATTTCTATGATTGCTAGTGATGTAGAACATTTTCTCATATATTTATTGACTCTTTGAACTTCCTCTGTTGAGAAGTTTCTGTTTGGTTCCATAGCCCATTTATTGATTGGATTGTTTGTGTTTTTGATGTAAAGTTTTTTTGAGTTTTGTATATTCTGGATTTCAGTCTCCTGTTGGAGGCATAGCAGGCAATGATTTTCTCCCTTTCTGTAGGTTCTCTCTTAACTAATACTTTAGCTGTGCAGAAAGTTTTCAGTTTAATGGCATTCCACTCAAAGATTCTTGGCTTTAATTTTTGTTGAGGAGGGAGGTGCCTACACTGATGTGGTGAAGTGTTGATCCTATTTTGTCTTCTAATAATTGTTTGGTTGCTGGTGTAATTCCTAATTCTTTGATCCATTTTGATTTGATTATTGTATGTGGAACTGGGGTTCGAACCTATATCCTTGCACATGCCCCGCAAGTGCTGTAATCGCCAAGCCACCTTTCTAGCCCCTGGACTATTAGCTTTTGAAAGGCCTTTGATTGCTCTTCAGTTTTGCTACCTGAGATTGGTTTGTTTAGATTTTCAGTGACCTACTGTGTTAATTTGGGAATGTCATATGTGGATAGGTTTTATCATGTATGACTAATTCTTTAGCTGTGCAGAAAGTTTTCAGTTTAATGGCATCCCACACAGAGATTCTTGGCTTTAATTCTTGTCTTGTTAAGGAAGGAGGTGCCTATACTGATGTGGTGGAGTGTTAATCCTATTTTGTCTTCTAATAATTGTTTGGTTGCTTAGTCAGTTTTTTGTCAACCTTTCACCTTCAATTTGTGTCTCTCTTAGGTTGAGTTGTGTCTCCTGCAAGCAGTATATTGTTGGATTTTTATTTATTTATTTATTTTTTAAGTGGGGAGAGTGAGAAAGAGAGGAAAATGAGAATCAACTTTATTTTTTCATCTGGCCTTTGTTTCTCCGACAGTTAGTTGTGTATGTGGTGCTGGGGTTTGAACCTGGGTCCTACCACATGTCAGACAAGCACCGTAACCACTGAGCCACCACTCCAGCCCCTGGATTTTATTTTTTGATACAGTCTGCTAATCTGTGTCTTTCAGTTGGGGCACTGAGTCCATTTATGTTCAGTGTTAAAATAGATGTGTGATTTTGATTCCCTGGTATTGTGACCTTTGCTGTATTTTGTGCCATCTGGGATATCTTTTAGTGAGTTATGCTTTTATTGTCTTTCCTCTGATTGTGGGTTTTGGGATTTGTTAGCTTGTTACCCTGTTTTTTTTTAATTCAATTTAATTTTATTTTTTTGAGAGAGGGACAGTTAGAGACAATCAATGAATCAATTTTTATTTAGTTTTTCATGTGGCTTTTGTTGCTCTGACCCTTTGTTCTGTTTGTGGTCCTAGGGTTTGAATCTGTATCCTCAGGCATGCCAGGCAAGTGCTGTCACCTCTGAGCCACTGCTCCAGCCCCCTTGTTCCTCTGTTTGAAGTTTGTCTTTGAGTATTCTCTATAGAGCTGGTTTTGTGTTCATGAATGTTGCTAGTTTGTTCTTATTTTGGAAAGATTTTATTTCCTCATCAAAATTGAAGCTGAGTTTTTCTGGGTATAGCATTTTTGGTTAGCAATTATTTTCTTTCAATATTTGAAAAATCTCATTCAATGCTCTCTTTGCCTTTGTGGTCTGATTTGAGAAATCCACAGTAATACTTATTGGTTTGCCTCTGAAATAACTTGATGTTTTTCTCTTATCACTTTTAAAATTCTTTCCTTGTTTTCTCTGCTATTCATTTTGTATATGACGTGTCTTGGTGAGTTTCTCATTAGGTTAGGTCTATTTGGTGTGCTGTATACCTCTTAAGTTTGAATTTCTGGATCACTTCTGGTATGGCGGAAATTTTCTTTGACTATGTCTTTAAGAATATTCTTTATCCTGTACATTTGTTGTTCGGTGTTCTCCTCTATCGCAATTACTCTGTGGTTATTTCTTCTGATCTTGTCCCATACTTAGAAGTTTTTTTTTTTTTGATTGGAAGAATTACACATGTACAGGGGAATTGATTACATGTTAAATTTTATGTTAGACTTAAGTGTTATTGATGGTGACAGTGGATGGCAAACATTGTGAGCTGGAGTAGCTTTGTCTTTGTTTGATTAGTCTTGAGTCACAAATGCATATGTAAGTTGAGTTATTTGCTTGGTGTGGTGGCGCATGCCTGTAATTCCAGTGATTCAGGAGGCTGAGGTAGGAGGATCACAAGTTCAAAGCTAGCCGTAGCAACTTCATGAGGCCCTAAGCAACTTAGTGAGACCTTGTCTTAAAATATAAAACAGGCTAAGGATGTAGCTCAGTGGATAAGCACCTCTGGGTCCATTTCCTCGAACCCAAGTGGCGAGGGTGGTGGGACCCAAAACAACAAAAAATCCTGAAAAACAAAAAACATAAATAAAATTTAGCTCCTCATCTTCAGGACATGGAGTAATAACTTTTCAGGTAACCTTAAAAGTATTTCCTTTCCTGGGTGATTTCATCCTTTCCTTTATGAATGAAGAATCAGAACTCATTGATTCTTCCTTTGTAATTTGTCTCCAATTTGTCCATTCATTTCTAGTATCATGACATTTTTATTGAAGTGCCTTCTTGTGCCAGGTGCTGTGCAGATTGTTGGGGCTGAATAAGGCCCCTGCAGGTTCCTATATTTCTTCATGGTCACAGTAGACATGGACATGGATAATACAGAGAAGTGGGATATACTAGGAAGTTGTTTGCACAGGATCTTACGACAGCTTGGAATATTGATATTGAATCCACCAGGGAAAAGACCTGAAACAGCAGAGGGAGTAGTAAGTCATGGTTTATCATTGCTGAAATGTTAAGTGGCAGCACTGAGGGCATTTTTACTGCTTTTGAAGCAATACTGGTTGGTAAGGGTAAAGATTGAAGATACTTTATTCATTCAACCAATATTTATTGAATGTCAACTACAGCTGGGCAACTGTTTTATAACTGAATGCAGCAATGGGCAAAACATGAACATCCCTGCCTTCATGGGTGGGACCATAAGTATGGTGACTATGTTGATTGTGTAGTATGATTAAAGGTGATAAATGCTCAGGAAAATCATAAAGAGGGTTATGAAATTGGGGATCTTGGATACTAATTTGGGGTTGAATAATTTCCCCCTTGTATTCTATATAACTCTGAGGGCTGAATGGGTGCTTTAGGGGATATATATGCATTTATTTTGAATCTTATTTTTTTGGTATGCTTTAAAATATTTCAAAAACAGTAATAAAACATAGAATAGGCAAACATATACATTATGTATAAAAGTTCACACACTAGATGCCACCAACACAAAGAGTTTATTTGTGCCATGGCAGTAGCTCACATTTGGGAAAAGGCCAGAACAAAATTTTGTTTGTATTGATTCACTACAATACATAATTTTAACCCACTTAAATATGAAGATGAATTCACTTGAATAAAACATCTCACATATTTTGTAGATTGAAAATCCATTTCTAAACTTACTTGAAAATTACTTCATAGAAATTCAACCCACCTTCTCTTGTATTACCATTACTGCTTTCTCCTTTCCAAACTCTCTTGCATACAGTTACGAGTTTTCTCCCTTCCTTCTTTCCTGAGAGAGAATGTGTGAGAGCTTATTTTTCAGGTCTTTGGTGGGATTCTTTTGTCTTTTTAGTTGTGTATTCGGCACTTGGGTTTGAACATGGGTCCTTGTGCATACCAGGCAAGTGCTCTACCTCCAAGCCAGCTCTCCAGCCCCAGAGTTACTTTTCTTAGAACACTGAAGCTTTTGACTTAATCCTTGAAGCCCTAATTCTATTGTGGGGGGAAAGTAGACCTGAACATTAGACATAGCTTTCCCACTAAGTTTTATGTGATCTTAAGCAAACCCTTTGTTTTTTCAGCTCTGAATATTTTCTTTGCTCTAAATTTTTACTCCAATAACTCCTCTTCCTATCTCTTATGATCTGTCTCTAGCTTGTTCACCCAGTTTTCTTCTTCACTAATCCTTGCCCTTCTACTCTGGTCTGGTCAGAATCTTCTGTCTTCTTCTCCACTGTGCACAGCATTTGCTTGTTAGTTTTGTTCTACTTATATTCGTGCTCTTTTCTCAGCCCAGTCTGGCTTCTTTAGCTCTTTCATTTAATTTTGCTCATTTGTTAAACATAGTCTTCTAGAACTTATGGGTCAAGAAAATATCTTGGAAGAAAAATAGCATTACCAAGTGATATAGCATTAAGGTAGGTTGAGAACTGGGAACACTCCATTTGATTTGTGGAGAATTTTGCTGTTAGAACAGTAACCACTGGCCATATGTGGCTATTTAAGTGAAAATCAATTAAAATTACATACAAGGAAAATTTGAACTGTCTCACTATTCACTGTGGCTAGTGACTACCCTATCAGATAGTACAGATATAGAACATTTCTGTCAGTGCAGGAAGATCTGTTGGAGAGTGCTTGTCACAGGTGATTTGAGAGTTCTGTTTAAGGGAGTTCTGGAAGAGAAATGTATCTATGTATGGTTCAGAAGGAATGTTTGATGACGAAATGGAGGTGATGAGGTGATAAGTGTAGACAGTTGATTCCTGAGGTCTGACAGTGGGAAGAAGAAAAACAACGAGAAAAATACCTAAGTAAAAAGAGCTGAGAGAGGGGCTGGAGTGGTGGCTCAGTGGTTGCAGTCAGTGCTTTCCTGGCAAGTGTGAGGACACAGGCTCAAACCCAGTATCACATACACAGTAAAGTGTCAGAGCAATGAAAGCCACATGAAAAGTTATGTAAAATTAATTCTTTCTCTCACTGTCCCTCTGTCTTTAAAAAAAAAAGAGCTAAAAGAAAGAGATTGAGACAGACACACACACACACACACACACACACACACACACACACACACAGGCAGAGACAGACAGGCAGAATGGAAAAGTAATATTCTTGAAGGCAAAGAGAAAAGCCAAAGTGATGGAAAGACTGAATCTGTTCTAGCTGTTGGAGGAGGGTATGTAGGAGGAGGTAGACACACTGGATGTTGGGAAAACACAAGTAAAACAGGATGTTGAAACAGGTTTCATTCTGTCTCAGTTTTGACCCATGTCCCAAAACAAAACAATAAATGGCAATGACAACCACATTTCTTAGTGAAGGTTTGCAACCCTTAGCTGGACATCTTAAAGATGTGATTGAGTTTGCAGAGGCCAAAACAGAACCCCAGAGAGCAGGAGGGAAAGGGATGATTCCATCTCACCTCAAACTGAGTGAAGGGGTTGGAAGGAGGCCCCTTGTCTCTTGACTTGATCTATGTACTCTGGACGCTTTGGAGACTCTGTACCTGGATGAGAAATATCCTGAGGCCAAACCCTTGCTGGAGCTGCCTTCAGAACAAGGAAGGGCAGTTGCACAGGGATCCAGCTCTGCTTGTATTCATAACAAAGTAGGTGACTCTGATTTCTGTGAACCAGGACAGGACCTGATGGTCTTTTAAGTTTTGGTTCTACCTATGACCCTTCCCTTCCAGGGATAGTGAACCTTTCACAGCAGAAGCCCAAGGTGTGCCCCCATAGGCGATGTCCTGAGTGGGTAATATTGGGTAGATGTCCTTGAGTGATCATTGGGAGGAAAGATTGCTTGAGCTCAGAGAACTGCAAAAGACTGTTTCCAGTTGGAAAAATCTCTGAGAATTGATGAAGAGGCCACATTCAAGGAACTCTGACTAATGAATTGAAGGAAGCAACTGGCAGATTGAAGAGAAGCCCACTGTGCTTAGAGTACCCTGGAGGTAGCGTGTGGAGAGAATAAAATTTGGAGTTGGGTCCTGGTGGTTTTCCCTACTGAAATGTAAATTGTTTTTGTGACTAGAGGTGACCAAAGGACTTCTGATTTTTTTTAAAGGATGATGGGTAGCCTTGGAACAGATTTCCTCCTGGTCTAGAAATGATTGGGTTTCTGAATGAGTGTAAAGTTGCTTAGAGAAAGAATACAGGTTGTTACTACTTTTTCTCTGTGGAGTCTTATGTATTCAGGGAAGTGTCTGTACAGTTTGATGAGAGTACAGAATGTCTAGAAAAGCTCTAAGAGGTGTGCTGAGAAATATTCAGAAGTCAAAGAGTAACAATCTGCAGTGTGCCCAGGTGCAGAGAAGCAGCAGGAGTGAAGTGGAACAGGCAAGCAGGATTTTCACCTCTTACAGGAGTAAACTGTATCCTGACATAAGTAAACTGTTACCTATTTTTCTTGAATTTAGTTTTGTTGATGTGAAGCCTCATGGTCCTGTGGGTTGTCATTTTGAAGTAAGAGTAAAATAAATGGAGAATGTTACTTTCATATAACTGGGTTTTCTTCACTGTGTAGTGGTTGTTTCCAGGGCTCTTTGATGTCATTAAGATGACAGTAATTACAAGTGTTTCTTCCCTTTTTTGCCAATTGAGATGGGAGTAGTCATATTCTGATTGGTATGGGGTAGTATATTATTTCCATTTCCAGAATTGACATATTTATTTTGTACATTGTATGAGGCCTCTTGTCATATTCCATTAGTTGGAGTGCCATTAGCTACAGGTAACCAAAATCCTAAATTGTATTGAGCACCTAGAGTAGGGGCAGGCTGTGACTCCCTGTGAGTCTGAAGTCATTGCTCTCTTCTTGTTCTTGACTATACCCTCAACAAAGTGCCTGAATCAATTCTAGGTCCACTCCCAAACTAGAACTAGGAATAGAATCAGCATGCCCCAAACACATGATTTGTGGAGAAGGAGTGGGCACCTAAACTGTATTTGGGTTCTGATAGGAAGAAGGAAAGGAGAAGTGGGTGTTGTGTGGTGTTGAAACTATTTCTGAAATTATATGCAATGACTAATATAGTAAAAAATGACCGGTGCTGGAGCTGTGGCTTGGAGGTTACTGCGCTTGCAGGACATGAGTTCAAATCCCAGCACCATGTATATAACAAAGTGTCCGAGGAATGAAAGTCACATGAAAAACTAAATAGAAATTGCATCTCTTTTTCTCTTTCTTTCACACTGTACTCTTTCTTTAAAAAAATGACTGACTACAGATGAGATGGTAAGAGCATAGTATATGTAGATAAACCTGCTGTGACAAACCCAAAAATATAGTGATTTAAATAATATAAAAGCATCTCTCTCTCACCAGTGACAATTCAGAGACATGTGGTCCAGGGCTAGTGGGGTAGCTCAAGCATACTATAAATATTAGGGTTGCCAAGTTGTAATAACAAATCCCCACCCCAATTCAGAGACTGAGAGAGTGAAGTTTCTTTCTTACATCACAATCCGAGGTTTGGTTCTAAAGTGAGTGTGTACCTCTGCTGCATGAGGCCATTCAAGGGCCTGGGTTCCACCGTGTTGTTTCTTTGGCATCTCCCCAGGGGATTGCCCTTGCTTGTATGATTCAAACTCTCACCATTTTCAGGTTCCTGCTAGAAAGTGGAAAAGGAGAATGTGGAAAGGTGGGTTCATGTGTGAGCCTAGGCCAGTGGCACCTGCTACTTCTGCTTACATTCCATTGAGAGATCTTAATCAGCTCACGGGGACAACTAACTGCAAAAAACCTGTGAAATATAGTTTCACAGGGCAGCCTATAAGCTTGCTTGTCACTATTACCTGCTATCAGAAAATAGGAAAAGAGGAGCCCAAAACCCAGTGTCGTTAAGGTGATGACACTTAAGTTGTACCCATTATGCTGCTCACTTCCTGTTTGTCTAATCTTAGTCTCATGGTCACATGTAAAGGAGGTCAGGAAAGGGGGTTTGTAACTGGGAGGCCAAGTACAGGGATAAAGAAAGAATGGATTGTGGTAGACTAGTAACTGTTCCTCTCTCAGGAAGATTTCTCTCTGCTCTGCATAGGATCATTCCATCTAGAGACTTTATTATTGACCAGTTTTGTTTAATGCCTAAAACCAGTCATTACCCTTCATTGGTTGTGGAATTTGATTACTTTCTATCTTCCACACCATAGGAGAAGACTGATAGTTGTAGTGATGCAATATTTATAGAGTAACCACAAACAATTTTTAGAAGTTTCTTAATACAAAATATATTCATGAACTTAGCCTTCTAAAGCTCCTTGTATGGTTGAGTCACATATTGTATATATGTATAGTTTTAAAAATTTTAACGATGGACTTTGTCTTGTGTTGTTGTAACAGAATACCCGAGACTACAAAATTTATAATGAACAGAAATTTTTAGCTCAGGATACTGGAGGTTGCAAGTTCAACATCAAGAGCCCAGAATCTGAAGAGGGACCTTTTAACAACATCATTCTTGGGCAGAAGTCAGACAGAAGGAGGAGAGGAGAGGGGAAAAGGAGCAGAAAACAGAGAGGTAGAGGGAGAGGGTAAAAGAGGAGGCTTGAATTGGTCCTTTTATAAGAAACTTCCCCATTAAGCTCACACCTCCTGACATAGCTGCCTTGGGTATCAAGTTTGTAGCACATGAACTTTGGGGGACACATTCAAACCATAGCAATGATCTATGATTTGATTAAAAATGCAAAAACAAAATAAAACAAAAAATAGACATCTTTTTGGGAGTGAGTGATAATTCTCTCCTCAAAGCCTGTTTGGACTTTGATTCTGCTGTTCTGAGGTAGCCCTTGCTTTGTCATATGGAAAGGTATTCTTTCAGTAGTCACAGGATGTTATCTTCAGATTTTTTAGATCATACCTAGTAAGATCTGTAAGTAGATAAGTAAATTACATATACTTTTATATGTAAGTAATATCCTTTCTAGAATGTTGAATGTTAGATGTTAGATGTTAAAAACCTTTTTAGAATCTTAAGCATGGCCTCCACTACAGATTAGCTCAATACGGGCAGTAGGCATTTGTATCTATCTGCTGCTGTATTGCTGTAGATCCTGTGCTCAGGGCAGTTCCTGGCATGTAGTAGGTATCAGTAAAATGTGTATTTAATGAGTGGAACTGTAAAATACAAGATATTAATGTATAAATAATTGAATTTGATTTTTTTTAAACCTCTACCCTTAGGGATTTTTATTTTTTAGGCATCTGTTGAGGTGATCTTGATTTGCCTTCCCTTCCAAGGGAAAAGTGTGGTATTTCCCTTGACCTGTGTAACCACAGCAGGCTCTGCATAACCTCAGCAGATGAGTACTGTGTGTGCGGAGAACTGCACAGACGGGTAACATGTGGCGTGGCCCAGCACAGGCATCCAGTATGCATGAATTTGTGAACTGGTGAGAGGGAAAGGAAATGTTCCATTCCATCCCAGCAACAAAAACGCCCACTTATTTCCAGGCAGCTGTTTTCAAGTGGAGTTTGGGTAGGATGAAGAAGAAATAAAATAATCTGGATCCTGGGATGACTTTGAGGGATTAGAGAAAAAAGGTTAGATAAACTCCTAAAGACTGAATGCATACCTTAACCTGTTGTGACTTATGTTCTCTTCATTTTGTAACATAGATTTCAGATAATACTGATAATATTGGAAAATGAGAAACAGAGAGGGGAACTTTTTAGAGTAAACATAATCTTTGTGTGTTACTGACTGGTGAATCTGTTACTTTTTACAAATAGGGCTCTGTGAGGATCAAGAGCATAAATTGCAAATGTTGGAAGAGTAGGCATTTAAGGGTGAGTCAGTGAGATGAAAGGCCCCGAGGAAGAGTATTCTGGATCTGTGGAAAGGCACTTAAGTAAAAGGATCCAAGATAAGAAGGTGTCTGTTTCTTCTGGCCAACGGTGGTTAGAATGGAAGGGCAGGAGCTTACTCTGCAGGGATAGTAGGGATGGAAGCTGCCACTGGCAGATGGTTGGGAGTGGGGATGGCTACATAAGCAATAAAGATGTAGAGAGTGAAGAACCTGAAATGTAGAATTAAGAGGTTTTGTTTTATTCTATGGGTTATGTAAAACCAACAAAGATTCTGAGTATGGGAGTGACCAAATGAGATCTGTGTCTTTAGGAAACATTCTGGAGGGAGGGAACATGGAGGATTTACTGGGGGTACTAGTCTGGTGTGAGGAAGTGAGTTTACGCTCACAGTCGTGGTGACTTTTTGTGGGGTTGTGCAGTTCCAGTGAGGCCTGCACGAATAGGGCAGCATCCCCTTGAGTTTAGCGGGAGCCACCAGGACAAGCCATAGATGGTCCAGTAGGGGGGTTCAACTTCTTGTTTTCGCTATGGAGAACTTGCGTGTGGTTTGCTCTTTGGCTGCAGGGGACACTTGGTATGCACCTGGTGGAGAGACTGAGACAGGAAGGCCCTGGAGTCCTCCTTCATGCTCACAGGTGTGGAGGATGAGTTATTGTGTTCCATTGTTTAAAATGGTGCTCTCTGGTGACCTCCCTTTTGCTATGACTACCTTTAATAAAGTCTTTATTATTACAATTGTGAATTTTACATGTGCACGATAGGAAACCATTGAGCCACCAAAAGCATGAAATATGGCTTTTGTGACAACAGGGATGGAACTGCAGATCATTCCCTTAAGTGAAATCAGGCAGGCATAGAAAGACTAGCACCTCACTCTCACTCATGTGTGGAATCTAAAATGTTGGGTGACTAGATAATGATTGCTGGTGTACTGTATATTTCAAAAAGCTAGAAGAAAAGATTTTGAATGTTTTCATCATAATAAATGTGTGAGGGGATAGATATGTTTAGCCTGACTCAAGCATTACGTACATATTCATGTATTGAAACATCATATGGCACCCCATAAATATATACAACCTTTATGTTATGCATCAGTTTAAAAATAAACTTAAATAAAAAACAAGAGAAGAGTTGTGCTAGGACAAACTTCAAGGGGAAGCGGAACCCTTCATCTGAAGGGTCAGTGCTGGTGGGGGTGGAGAGTGGTTGTTATCTTCATTAGGAGGTTCTTCCTTGAGTGTTGGTCCTGGAAGCATTTCTTCAGAGGATGTTGTTGCTGTAGTTTTAAGTAAGAAATAATAAAATTACAAGAATCGGGGCAACATTTTGATGGTGGACTAAATCATTTAGGACAAGGGAAGATAAAAGGTAGTTTGGAAGTTTTGGGATTCTGTGCTTAGGAAAATGCTGCTGCTGCTAGCGGAAGAGTCACAGGAAGAGGAACGGGGTTGCTCAGGAAAAGTGCTGAATTCATTTTTAGTTCCATACAGAGTAAGAAAGAACAAGTGACTTTTACCAGGTAACAGTTACTAGAAGTCTGGAATTAGAGTCTGTTTCCTGAAGCCAGGCCATTGTGTTTTTGTGTTTTTTTTTTTTTTTTTTTTTTTTTTTTTTTTAGTTATACTCAGGCATATTAGATAAAATAAAATATTCTTGTTGAGTTTCAGGTGGTGACAGCATCTCCAGGTGGAGATGCTGAGTAGGCAGTGGTAAGTGGAGCTGGAGTGAAAAATTGAGAATAAAAATAGAAATATATATAATTGGAGTTATGGAAAGGAGCTCACTCGGAGATTTGCACACATTCTATAACTGGAAATAGCCAAGGGGCCGTTCTCTTGAAAAGGAAGGAGGGAAAGCTATCATGCATGCAGTAAGGCTGAAGCAAAGAAAGCAGGCAGTTGGTGTATGGTACTTTTAAAAAGAAGTTTATAACAATGGAGAGGAAGGCATAACTTGTAGCCTGAGATGCAGTCAAGAGGTAAGAAAAGTTTTTACCTCTACCTATGCCTAGGGGAGAGAATGGGTGGAGCAGGGATGGGGATGGGGGGTGGGGGGACAATCAGACCAGACAAGACAGTGGAAAGAGTTTGGTTTAGTTTAACAAATAAGTTATAATTGCTACTGAAGTGATCGGCTTAGTGCTGGGGACCAGGGTAGCAAAGTTGAAGGAACCATGATCCTCACTCTGGGAACAAGAATAACACAGGAACAATTGATAATCACTGAGCTGTTGCAAATACTTAATATGCATTGCCCCATTTAGCCCTCACAGCCCCCTCAGTGCATTCATTTTTAGTTGTTGTTATCCATAAAGAAGAGAAAAATGAGGCACAGGAAGGTTAAATAATTTGCTCAAGGTTTTTTTTTTTTTAATTATCCCGCTGTGTAGCCACAATTAGAACCCAGACTATGACTCTGCATCTTTGGGCATTATGTAGACCAGACCAGTTATCGCACTATGATGTAAAGACAGAAGTAAGGACAATGTGCAGCAGTAGCGTAAAGGAGGAAGGGGTCATTTTTCTGGCCTGGAGTAGTTTAGGGAAGATCTCAGAGGAGGAATGATTGGAAGATTGGAGATGGATCTGGGTGAAGCAACATACTGTCATGACCAGTCTAGAGCCCGTGTTGGAGTGGTGTGTGTGTGTGTGTGTGTTTTGCTGTTTTATCTAGCAATTTGCACACCTTTCATCTCTGACTGAATTTCTTCTGCCTAATCCTAATCACAGAGGACAGTCAAATTTTATTCTGTTTCTGTGAATAATTAAGATATTTTAAAAACCTGGGCTAACCTTTTAGGGTTATCAGTCTTGCTTATCAAAGCCATTGTTGAAGTGGAATTTACGATGTTAAATAATAATGTGTGTGTTTGTGTTTGTAAGTGTGCCTGTGTATTGAGTCAGAGACCTGGCTGATTTCTGAGAACCTCCTATGCTGTGAGGACCCTGACAGTCCCCGGGGTGGGGAGAACTACAAAACTTGAGAAGCAAATTATTGAAGGTACAATTGAAATGACAGAAAATAAGCTGATCCTTTGCATAAAAAGATTATTAATGGCCCTTTCTGAGATAAAACACAGAAGATAGTGACTCCTGGATTTATGTGATTAGGCTGTCAATTCCCTGCCCTTCACCCTGTTTCCCAACCCATCCTCAACCACACCTCTGCCCCCATCCACAACTCCGCCCTCATCCCTGACCTACATCCTGGAATTGAGAGCATTGGGTGCACAGCAACATTGTGAGACCCAGGAATGGTGTTAGCGTGTCTGTTTTGCACATTAGTTACTGGTTAAAAAAAATAAATGTAATAGTAGTTATTTTGGGCCACATCAAGATGCTCCTATATCAAAATAGTTGTATCATTTTGGTCGCGTGGAAAAGTGGTTACATCAAAATGTCACATGTGAGCAAAGGAATTATTCTTGGGAGTAGAGGTGTTTGATACAGGAAGAAGTTAATTCAGAATTGGAAAGATAGTTTTTTTTTTTAAACCTCTTTACAGCGTAGTTACTTACATGCCACTCATGAGTTACAGGCAAGGATTTATGTAACTGAAGGAAAAAGAAAAAAGCCCAACTGTTGACAGCTCTTGAAGAAAATGCTGAGCATTAGAGTAATGCCACTGCCACCTTGTGGTGATATGTTGTAGTTCATTGTATTTTATGAAAAAAGATTTATCTGATGTTTATAAACCATGTATATTTTAAACTTTCTCATTATAATATCAATTTATAAAACCATATATTTTTATCTTTCCAATATTAATTATAAAATCACACGCAGAAACTTCCCTAAAGAAAGTACATATTAAAAGTATAGAGGGAGCTTATTTTTAGGAATTAAAAAATATTTATAAAATGATTACATCCTCGAGCAGCAATTATATCTTTATAGCTTTTCTCTAGAAAAGTATAAACCCTACAATGTGGACAAAGTACATTAGCAATTAATTGGAGAGTTTATTGGCATAAAGGATAACCAGAATATTTTGGATAATTTCCTTTGGTTTGCATTAATTTGTATGTAAACATAAATATCCTAAATATCAGAGTTTATAAATAAAACAATGAAGGTATTGTGGCTACATTCAGAGGTATTCAGAATACTTCTGAGGGCATGGGGAAACTATTGCTTCCTCATTACATTTCCTGTGTTTCCTCTGTTTCTCCAAGGGCAGACCTAACCACTTCCCAGGGTTATGTAGTCTTCAGTATCACTGACTTTTGTTTGGGAAATTGAATTTTTTTTCTTCTTAAATAGGGAATTGTAACAAGCCTTTTCTGCCACTGGCAGGATGAAAAACTGCAGAGCCACAGACTTATTCACAGTTTCGCAGCCTGCTTACTTAACAGCCACTGGTTTGCATGATACAAGAGGGGACCACTGCCAGGGATGGTGGGTGGTCCACCACAGTGTTCTGTCACTGTACTTCTCAGACAACCAGACCCAGAAAGTACCTGTCTGGGACTGTATGCTTTACATGTGAAAAGTAAGCGATCACTTCTAGGAAAATTAAAAGATAAAGTGATTGTATATTTTTCTGAGAATAAGAACAAATGGAACTGTTTTACAAGCTTCCAGAATATAACTTGTCTAGAATATTACATGCCTCGTGGTTTTTGAACTTGATTTCATGGAGCTGTAGAATTCCTCAGAGTTACCCCAGAAAGGGAGGCTGAGCTGGTTAAGTTCTGTATTTATGTCTGCAAAGTGCCAGGTCACATATATTTGGGGAAAGCTCCTGAAACACAAAAATCTTGAGGACATGGGTCCAGTGTCAGTTTATGAAAAGAGAAGTGTTTGTGATATTGTAAATGAGAAAGCACCATCGTCCCCTTATTGAATTTTCATTAAATGTTAGTTCCATAAACTTCTCTTATCTCTATTTTTCTATAAGTGGGGATTAACTCACTTAAATTCCCCCTCATTATTCCCCAGCAGTTTCTCTGCCAGCATTTGCTTTCCTGGCTGGGCGAGGCTGGTTCCAGTGCCCCTTTGTGTGTCAGTGCGGGTCTAGAGATATTTTTACGGAAGTGAGGATAAGTGGTCAGAGCCCCTTCAGCTTTTATTCCTTCAGCCTTATTATTATTATATCTTATTCGAGTAAAAAAGGGAAGAGCTTGAGTGAACATGCCTAGTTATTAAGCCCAAGTACTCTTCTCACTCGGGTCATGGGGGGAATTTGAATGAGGCGCCAACACAGGGAAAGAAACGTTTTGAGTGGAGAGATGCAATATGTCTTTTAGGCAGTTTCTGACACCAAATTTTAAAAAATGGTGAAAGCTCAGTGAGAGTAAATGGTGATATGGAATGATGTTAAAGGTGAATGATAAGAAGAACTCAGAGTACTGAATTGTAATTTTAAAGGGTTCGTGCAAATTAGCAAACATAGTGTTAGAGAGTGTCTTTTAAGCCTGACTGATCATTCTAGTCACTAAAAGAGGTTTTCAATATGTGTAGATTCCTTAGCCCTTCTCTAGAGCTCTTGAATTTAAAACCTCCCAGATGAACCGAGGCACATCAGTCTTTGCGAGGACCTCCATGTAGGGATCAGCCAGGTAGAACAATTGGCCTAGTTAATAAAACTTAATGCAGTATGTGTATACTTATTTGAATAGAGACTTGAATCTATTTATTTAGTCATTCATTCATTCAGGACTGAGGACCAAACTCAGGGCCTTGTGCGTGCTAGGCAAGTGCTCTGCCATTGAGCTAAATAAATCCCCAACCCCTTGAGTTTGTTTTTTTATTTTATTTTATTTTTTTAAAGAGAGAAGGACAGTGAGAGAGAGAGAGACAGACAGACAGACAGACAGACAAAAAGACAGAGAGAATCAATTTTTATTGAGTTTTTCACATGGCTTTCATTGCTCTGACACTTAGTTGTGTATGTGGGTTGCTGGGGTTTGAACTCGTGTACTTGAGCATGCTGGGCAAGCGCCATAACCGCTGAGCCAGCCCCTTGAGTTTATTTTTAAGAAAGAAAAGAATTCAGGGCAGAATAAAATTCAGAAGGGAACTAAAGGGTAGAGAGAAGGCAAAAAACACAGTCTAGAATCAAAAGGAATGGGTGGGAAGTTTTGGAGGTTCAGAGAAAAACTAGGCTTAAAGCAATTTCACACGTGGCTGATAAAAGAGGTCAACAGCTTGAATCAGAATCAAAGGGCTTACCTTCCAAAGCATGAGTGGCAGTGCTCATTCAGTGTGGTGGGGGGAAAAGTTCTTATTTTACAATCATACAAAAAAAAATCTATAAGGGCTAAAGAAAGAAGCTGTATTGCGACAGGAGATATAGTTCGTTAAAGTGCAAACTTAAAATGAAGATAGACTCCTAGTTTTAGAGATGTAGGGTACAATGTGATGTTCTGTGGTTTGACTGCCTGCCAACCAAAATTATGTAAGTTTAACTGTTGGATAAAATACAGAAGGATAAAAAAAAGTCTACTATCCTTTTAATTTTACTATCTACAAATATAGTTGATTTAAATACTTTATAAATGGATCCCTTCTATATTCCACCCAAGTAAAGACAATATTAATGTTGACAAGAAAGATAGGATAATTTGATGATGATGGAATGACAGTAGATTAAAAGCAAGTGACTTTTGGAGTTGTAGTGGTGGTTCAGTGGTTATGGTGGTTGCCTGGCATGCACAAGGATGCGGGTTCAAACGCCAGCACCATGTATACAATGAAGTGTCACAGCAACAAAAGCCACATGAAAAACTCAACAAGGTTGATTCTGTCTCTGTCTCTGTCTCTCTCTCACTCTCCCCCTCTCTTTCACACACACACTCTCTCTCTCTCTCTCTCTCTCTTTTTAAGACTTTTAATTTTGGGGCTAAAAAAAAATCTCAGAATAGTCAACAACCAAATACTTATATATTTGGCCAGATGACTGGCCTCTAGGTCATCCCAGTTTTCAGAATACTGCTAGGTCTGTCCCTTAAGAGCTCTTACAGATGTTCTGCTGTTCCAGATTCCCCTTAACAGCTGTTTCGGTGGCTTTATTTTCATGCCAGTCTTCGTTCATTCATTTGTTCAGTGAATAACTATTGAGAAGTATTTTCATAGCCAGGAATCGTGATGAGTGCTGGTTCTATAGTGGTACAAGGTGAGCTTGGTCCCTGCTCTTGCTGAGCTCCCAGGCATGGTGGGAGATACATGTGTTAGTTTGGAGCTGCTATACTGTTGAAGGGCCAGTGACATGTGGTGGAGCTACTAGCAGCAATTCTAGGCATTTCCCAATTCCTACTGAAAAATAAGATTGGTGCTCTAAGAAGTAAAATATAGTGACATTATATAGCATGTTGTAAACCATTCTCCATCACTCTATTAAGCACAATTTCATGATTGATTCCTGCTTTCATGCTTAACCCAGAAAGTGTTATACATTTGGGGACTAGATCCTTTTTGTGATTAAACACTGGTTTTATGTGACAGTTTCTCTAAATAGAAACATTAGGAACTTATTCAGAACTGTTATCTGTTTATTTAAAACACCTTTAACAAAAAGTATGACATGCTAAAATAGTACCTTACGTATTAAACTTTGTATTTATGTAGCACTTGAGAGTTTATGAGACATTTTCACATCATTTTTTTCATCCTAACACCTCAGAGGAATACAAAGCAAGTGATATTTATCCTCATCTTCCAGATGGGGAAACGTATGTTCAAAGATGCTATTACTTATTTGAGGTCACAGAGCTAGTGAATGGTAGATCTACAAGTGGAATGGGCTGTTTTCAGCAGTCAGATCTATTTCTTTTATACTTTTTGACAGTATGTTGACTTACTGGAAAGAAAAATTTAAATATCTTTCTCCATTTGATTTCTTAAGTTCCTATCAGTCCAAAGAAAATGTTTAAATCATTTCAATTTCTTACTGTTTTTCCTGAGTGTTTGATGAATCAATTAACATATAGTAATTATATATGTAAAAATGTACATAACTGCTATATGTGGGATGGAAAAATAAAAGAGAAAGACTTTCTGTCCTTTATAAACTTACAGTCTGGGATTGGAGTGGTAGCTTAGCAGCTGGAGTGCTTCCCTTGCACACACAAAGACCCTGGTTTAAACCCCAGCACCATATATGCAACTATGTGTCTGAGATGAAAAAATAGAATCGATTCTGTCTTTCTCTCCCCTCTCTCTTAAAAAAAGAAAACAAAAATCTTACAGTCTTGTAGAAGAGAAACACATTTACAATATTCCTGTAAAGCATGATTAATGCAGTAAATTATGCATAAGCATAGTGCTGTGGTGTACCAAGGACCTGATGGTGGCCTGAGCCAAGAAGGGATAATGGATGAGGTGGGGGTTTAGAAGAGAAGCAGAAGACGATATGGAGTAGAAGGAAGAGCTCATAAAAATGCTTGGAAATAGGGAAGTAGGACTTACTTGGGGACTGGCAAGTGCTTCTCTTACTCTCTAGGTATACATATAGGGGGACTGCTGCTGTTGAGTCTGTTGAAGAAAGTGACTCATCAAGGAAGGCAGAATCTTGTATACTAGCTAAGAAATCTGGAATTACATACATTTGAGAATATTTTTTCCTGAATGAAAAAGGCCATTGAAAAGTGCAAAAAAAAAGTCTGGAATTATACTGTGGATGATAGGAAACCATTGAACATACTAAACCAGACTTTGGTGGAATCACATCTTTATTTGAGATAAATTCTTACTGCAGTGGGAAAAGTGGACTTGTAATGGAAAAAATTGACATCGTGGAGAACATCAGGAAAGTGCCAAGTTCAAGAGCATTACAGGAGCTTGATCTAGGGCAGTGGCAGGAAGAAATGAAAGCTTTTCTGTACAGCATTGCTTATGATGAAGAGCAGTGTCAATGATGATTCCTGACATACCCCTTTTTAAAGAATCATGGGTTTTTTCTTGTCCATTGCCTCACATATCATCATAACACATAGTGTTATGTTTAGAGATTAAGAGGTTTACTGTTAAAGATGGACAAACAGACTCATGATGTTACAGGTTCCGTACAGATACTCGGGAAGGCATAACAGCCTTCCTGGAGCTTATATGACAAAAGGACAAGAAGATGTATAGGGCAAGAAATTCTCTGGGAGGATGGAGTAGGCAGTAGTCAGAAGAGATAGGAAGGAAGTGAGATATGCATAAAATGTAGAATGTTGAAAAATACCCTGACCTTTTGCTCTCATCACACCAAATTCCATTCCATTAAAAGAGAAGTAAAGGGTTGTGCTGGGGCAAGACTAGTTTGAGCTAGAGATTTTTCTGGAATTTTTAAAGGCATCTGTAAATATCATGAATCATACTGACCTTTGCGCTTCACCACACATATTAATGCCCTCCCCCAAGCCCAGTAAATGAAAGTTTACACTAATTATATAAATCAGAGAGTAACTGATTTTTCAAAGATTTTTGCTATACAAAAGGCTTCAGTTTACTCTTTTCATTCTTTCATTTTTCTGGGGCCATTAGAATAGCATTCCATCTAAGCAACTTCAACCTGGGACACACAAAATAAGCATTTCTGAAAACATAGGTGAAGTCCTTGAGGGTACATGTGTATATAATTTAAAAAAGAAATTACTTTTTATTTGCTCTAAGCAATGGACATAAAATGAACGATTCTACAGCTGTAAGACATGGGGCTACATACAGTCTCAGAAAAGCAGCTAGATAAGAGTTCATTCAACTTTTAAAGCCATTTAAAAGTTTATTATTTAGAATAATTTCTTAAAACTGTGTTTTTGGGGAAATAGCCATTTTACCTTTTGTTTATAACTTTTGGAAACTGAGTTTTTGGATTATAGTATCTCTACGGCTTTACTGATTTTTCAAAAAGATCAGATAGTTCTAAGCTGATGTCTGCCACATTATATGACTAATTGGTAGTAACATGTAAGTGTTTCTAGGCCTGTTTGGTGAAAGAGGTGAATTTATCCCTTATCTTAGAAATTATGAGAAAAGCAATATGATACTAATTTTTTAAACAGATTCTTAATAACTTTCTGATTATAATTATTTCTTGTATGTTAGTAACTCTAATTTGTTATTCTAGTTGAAAATTAATATTGAATATAATGGTGTTATTTAAAATAATGATTCATTGTTTCTTCATTTGGCATACTTATTTTGAAATTTTGGAACCCCATTTTACCCCCATTTTTTTTCTTAACCACACTTTGATTATACGATTATATTTACTAGAACTGAAACAAGTTACTCATTTTTGTTTTGCTGTTTCTTTTATAAAGATTATTTGTTTAGCCATGTATTATCAAAAGTTTTGTTTTAAGGATTAATTTTCTTGTGAATAGCTGCCTTCCAGCCAAATCGTTTACATCACATCCTTTAGAGGAATTCTTTCATCAAGAATTTAAAATTAGTTGTTTGTGTATTATAACAGAGAGAAGATTGTAAATATATAAAGACAAGGACTCTTACACATTCTTATATTCCCCATGGCCTCATACACAGCTGAAGATTGATCCATGCCTATACAAGATGAAAAAAAGAACCTAAGAGTTTTACAGAAAAAGAAAAGCAGAAATTATTTGCTCTGAAATGACAGTATAAGAGACATCTCCTGAAATCAGTATAGGTACATGCTTTCTGTCCCTCTGCCTTTTCCCCTAGTCCCTCCCCCAGGGTACACCACAGGGGGCATGTGCAATTTTGTACACTGTGTCAGTTGATGTTTAGCACCTGGAAAGAAACAGGCTCCCACCTGCCGAGCCTGGAAGCCGTAATATCATTTCCAGACGCTATTTCTTGTTTACCCATTGATATCATTTCCCCTCAGTCAAGCACCCAGTGCTTTCCTGTTTTCTAATTTTTCCCTTGTTTAAAAATTCCGAGTTTCCTTATGTTTCATTTTGTATTGTCACTCAGAGTTGTTGAGTTCAACTCCACAGCTTACTCAGGGAACTCTCTGATGTGTCTTCTAATGTGTTAGATGGTAATGTTTTAAAAATGGATAGGGCACAGACCTTATGAAGGCCATAGCCTTTTGGGACCATAAACATGTAAACTGATGCTGTTTAGTGTCTTAGGTGCTATTCCACAGAGAGGAGGAGTGGGAGTGCTGCTTCTTCCTGGGGCTCATTTGGAAGCCTTCACAGGGCAATGGTACTGAATCAGAGTTGAGATGAATGGGAGATTCCAGACAGACAAATTGAAGAGAGGAGGGCAGAGAAAGGACTCTGGGGAGGGGTGGGCCATGGAGAGCATCTTGTACCTTCTTCATGTTACCTTTGGGAGTGTGGGCTTGAGGCAGCAGGCAAAAGAGAACTAATCAAGGGCTTTCAGCAGTGGTATAATATAATCAAGTTTCATATTAGAAAACTACCTTAATAACCATGTGGAGAAAGAAGTAGATTGTTTCTCACACAATGCTTATAGAACATAAATAGACCAAACGTTAACTTTTGATCTTCAATGCCTAAGCAGAACTTTACAAAAATCCCAGTATGCACACTTACATAATTTGAATTTCCAAATGATTGATTCTTTGGGTAAGTTAGATTTTTATAGTATTTCAGCACTCTTCGCTTAAGAATCCTAGGTTCTGTACCCTGGGTAACCTCAGATGCTCCAGCAGTGTGGCAGTGCAGCTGGCTATGTGTCTCTTCCAAGGCTTTATTTGACAGCTAAAGGAGGATTTTCCTGTACCTCTCCTCAAAAAGCCTTGAAGTAAAACTATTGAACAGGCATATGTATTATGCATATCTTAAGCATTTTCAGGGGGAAAATAAAGAATTCATGTATTAATGAATCTGAGCAAATTCTGAAAGAAGAGGAACTGATGTATAGCAATAAAAGCCTGGTACTGTGTGACGTGACAAAGTTCAAAAATGCTCCTTGTGGGGAGGACAAAGTAAGCCTTCATGTGGCCTTGACGGTCACCTGCAGTCCAGTCCAAAAAAGCAGTCCTGCCGTAGGGCCAGGGTGTAAGTGTTCAGCTCTCAACTCCACGAGGCAATTCCTCTGTAATGTTCACTGTAATTTCCTTCTCTCTCTTCTTACTAGCTTCCCCAGATTAGACGATACTGATACTTCTCCTATGGAAAAAAGTTTTTAGCACCTGTCCCAAGGACCTTCTGGACTATTTAACTGAGTATTGTAATCTTTTCTCTCTTTTTAAGAACATTTTTACTGTGGTTTAAAACATAACATTTGCCATCCTAATCATTTGTAAACGAACATTTCAATAGTGTTAAGTATAGAAACCTTTCTGTGCAATGTAATCTTTTTCTGATCAGGTGAATAATAATTTACCATACTATCAAGTCCCAGTTTCACACCTCTTTTCTCATTTTTTCACAACATTCTCTTTTTAATTATAAATGATTTTTTGAAACCAGGAATTTTTTTTTTAAAGAGTAACTGTGAAAGTACTCATTGGTACTTTAATAATACAGTCTTTAATACATCCCACTGTAGTTTCTGTGTATTTCTTCCCATAACCTCTCTATGGTGCTGTCCTTTTTATGAGTCACTTGCAGACACTGTAGGAAGCAGCAAACCATAAAACTGGATAGGACACTAAGACACTAAACTGCCATTTGGTTGTTCGAGGTAGTCGAGGTGTAGATGATAAGAGCTTCCTTAGTCACCTTAGTCCTGAGTCATCCTGAGATTTGGACATCTCTAATCCTGGTTTGAAAATAAACTAGGCCAAATCAAAACCACAGAATGGAAGCATTACATTTTTGATGTGTTGAAGGAATTAATATTTTAATATAAATTAATTTTTCTTAGGGTAAGCTTTTCATTTTTGTGAAATGATTTTGTTTTTAGAGAGAGGGACAGAGAGAGAAAGAGAGAGAGAAAGAATGAATCAATTTTATTTAATTTTTCATGTGGCCTCCATTGCTGCGAAACTTTGTTGTGTACATGGTGCTGGGGTTTGAACTTGGGTCCTCACACATGCCAGGCAAGTGCCAAAACCACCAAACCACCACTCCAGCCCTGAAATGATTCTTTTTAATGATAGTGGAAAGAACAATAATTACATATGACTAGATAGTATATCTTTAAATATCAGATTTCCAAATTGAATAAATAAACATATTTAAACTTTCAAATTAGGTAATGCCTGTGTATTTTAGAATATGTTTAGTTGTGAGCTATAATAATTAACTGCTGCTAAAATCACAAAAGAAAATTGGAACCCAAAATATTTTACTTGTAGCTCCTATTAAATTATGCTGTTTCAAATGCTATTAGAAACTATTAAGCTAATTGATGAGATAGTTAAAGAAATTAGTATTTGCTACCCGTGTTCATATTAGGACCTGATTTATTAAAAACAATAACAGCTGGCAATTTATCCAGGTTCATGTTGTGTGAAGGTCATCATTTTTAGTTATGGTAGATTCAGAAAGTTCATGAACCCCCTAAAACTGTATGTAATTTATATGTATGTGTATGTTTCTAGAGAGAGAGCTTTCATAACTTTCATAAGGTCCTGAAAATAAAAAGACTTCTTGATCCAACCAAAGTTACAAACCACTGTCCCAGAAGTTATTTTGCCTGTTTTCCTATTTGCATGCAGACCCCAACTCACAACTAGATTTTGTTCCAGAGATAGCTTTGTTTATGAAGTGGTTATTTGGAACTTAGGCCACATTTTTCCCCCATGAAAGATATGTAGAAAGTACCTTAGGTTCAAATAGTATCAATAAAAACTATAGAACCTTCATGATGGAAAAAGCACATGAGACAGCCCAAAACTGCAGGTGATTTATAATCCAGTCTGGAGTGAAGACACATATAACTGAACCTCAGTTGAAATTGAACTCCTAATTTACCTTTTCATTCAATTTTTTTGCAGCTTTATCAGGATTAATTCCCTCTACAGGATTAATTCACCTCTACAGCTTCAGTTCACAAGTGGGAGGGAAGGGTGCCCTTTGCTGTCAAAGATTCAGTAAGAAAGAGGATGGAGTGTGTTCTCTCAGCAGGAAGGTGTGACCATGACATCCATGGGTAGGCTGATGACTGGTTTTCTTGGAATTTGGATCCAAGGTAGAATAGCCTGGGGACTTAACCACTAAGACAAATACTGATCATGTGGTTTCTTTTCTTTTTTTTGGTACTGGGGATTGAACCCAGGGGTGCTCTGTCATCAAGCTACATCCCCAGACTTTTTTCTTTTTTATTTTGAGACCTGGTCTCAGGGGGGTTCTGAGGCTGATTACAAACCTGAAATCCTTCTACCTCTGCCTCTGGAGTACTTGGGATTACAGGCTTGTGTCACCATACCTGATGTATGACCCGGTTTCCACGTAAAGATATACTCCTAGTTGTTTTTTGGTACCCAGGTTCCTGAGACTCAAGCTTTGGCACTTGCAGCTTCATTAGTGGCCTCTGTGGCTAGTGATGAATGGGGATTCCATGACACCTTTGCATGAACACTCCCTCTGAGGAGTTCTTTTCACAAATAGCCGGACTAAGGACTTTTCCATTAGCGGCGACCATGAGTGTTTGCTATGTCCATATGTCACACTTTTTTTTTTTCCTGAGGGACAGTATGAAAATTAGGTTCTTGATGAGAGCCATGATAATTCTTCTGGCTATGCTAGGCTACACAATTTCTAGCAGAAGTTACATGTTTGTTGAGTGAAGGGAGAAGCTAATTGGTGGAAGAAGGCAGCAAGAATGAGAGGGGGTTGTAAAATTTGGTGCCTCAGCATGCCACTTCAAAAGTGACAGTGTCTTTCTCTATACTTCTTTTTTTTTTTTTTTTAAAGAGAGAGGGACAGTGTGAGAGACAGAGAAAGAGAGAATCAACTTTATTTAGTTTTTCACATGGCCTTAGTTGCTCCAACACTTAGTTGTGTACATGGTGCTGGGGTTCGAACCCGGGTCCTCGTGCTTGCCAGGCAAGCACCGAAACCGCTGAGCCACCGCTCCAGCCCCTCTATACTTCTTAACATTTTATCCAGTTCCAGGGAGAGCTTTGGAGATTAACCTATTAGCATATCCTATCATTACGTACAATGTTTGGAGGGTTTGGGAACGTAACTCAAGAAGGCGTCCTCTCCTGAATAGATGAGCTGGGGGCACTTTGTCTTCAGAGAATATAACAAAGACTAAGTATAGGTTTGAATATACAATAACACTTATAATTACTTTAGCCAAATAACTTTTTTGTATCTTTTGATTAAAAACTGTCTGTGATTCAAGACCACATAAAATGGCATAGTATTTTCACAAAATGAAGGTGAATGGTTAATATCCTCCCACATACTTTAAATCATCTCTGGAATACATATAATATGCAATATAGTGCAATTACTATGTAAATTTTTTAGGAAATATTGATAGGAAAAATTCTTCACATGTATGGTATAGACACAAATCCCCCCTCCCACCATCTGTAGTTAGTTGAATCCAAAGATAGGTAACTTGTAGATACAGGATTCTAAATGTAGTTGACTGAGTTGTGTGTGTAGTTGGACCCTACCCTAGCCTAAGACTGTCATTCTTCACATTGACTAACATTCGAATTACCAGGGGCATTCAGAAGGCGGAGAGCAGATATAAATACAAGTTACTGCAGGTGGCCAGTTAAGATTAAGAACCAGTGGAAGAATTTGTTCTAGAGTGAAGAACTGTCTGAGTCTAGAACTTACAGGTCAAGGTCTAGCTGGCAGGCAGTCAAAGTGGGCCACATCAAGCAGGGTGATGGAGTTGACTGAAGGCCAGGGACAGAGTTGGGGGTTCTTCGCCTGTCAAATGGGAGGGAGGTGTTTACCCAATCGTCTGATGAGGGTTGATGGGTGTCCTTGCAACCAGTCTTGGAGCACTCCTTCTTTTATGGGTCTCAGATGAGGGCTTTGCTTCAGTTTGTGATCTAGTGTGTTTGATAATATTGTGGGCCATGGGCCTGGTTTTCTGATATGAGGTTGATATGCCCATGCATCCATGTGCTTCTTGTTTAATTCAATACATTCACAGTGGTCACTTTTATTAGCATAAAATCAGGTTGTGCTTTATAGGTCCTGTTAGGCAGATGGTGGTTGTTTGCTTGTACCTCAGTACTTTTGCTAAAAATGGACTAATTACTGCTTTAGAACAGCCTGAAAACTATTGTTTGTGGATTAAATAACTTAGAGCAGAGCAAACCCTGCTCGTCACAACTGCTTTTACTTGTTTGGTTCCTTTTTAGTTTTCTGGGTAGCAGTGTTCTTCTGCATGTAATTTTTTTGTCCTTTCTCTTTGTTTTCTGATTGGAATTCCTTTCTTCACAGCTCTTTCACTATCTAGATGGTTCTGTTGGCTACTGTCTGGTGTTTCATTCATAGCCTTTCCCTAAAGCACATTATCTTAATCTTTTCTAAAGAGTTTTGCAAAACATTCCTTGCTCTGAACTGTTCTCATTTATAGTGCCTTAACTTTCTTTTTTCTTGGGGGTGGGGTGGGGTGAGGACATAATTTGAAGATTTGTGACCTGTTTTCTTTCTCCTGGGGAATTTCCTGTTGTCTTTACTTAAACTTTTCAACTACCTAAGACCCATTGTGTAATTTAACTCTAAACATCTCCAATATCTTAAAGGAACATTCTTGAATGTTTTAGTCACTCTTAGAACAGGAAGGAGGGACATGTTTCAATGGCTACCTTTGACTTGGTGCTTCTATTAAACTTTTTGTACCATGATTAGTTATTTGGAAATAAATATCTGATATCTACAAGCATGAGAGATATGGCAGCATAATCTCATCATAAAATGAACTTAGCAGCATTTGTATGTTTCTCTCTAGGTTTTGAGAGATGGAGGCTTGGGGGCCTGGATCTTCAGCTACTACTCCCTAGAATGGCACTGGGAAGGGGCTAACAAGTGAGCTGGTAGGAGTCTGGTGGGATAGGTAACCCTAGTGCATTGTTCCAACCTGCCTCAGATTTCAGAATGAGGGCTTCTGTGATTGGGTTAAAACTATTCCTCAGGAGGCTTTGACTGCAAATGGACTCATATTTTTACCAGCTCCCTTAGGATTGTTAGTCTTCATCTTTTTTCATTTGCTGTATATATTTAAGGAGCATGAATCTTGAACCACAGTTAAACTATCTATCTTCACTGTCAACCCCTTTCTCACTCAGTCTTTTGCATCTTGTTGCTCCAGCCAAATGCATATGGACTTCTTTCTCTGCTTCTTTTCTCTTTTTCACCCTTCATGTATATTGGCATGTCCAGTGGATGCTGCTGCCATGATAACATCTCAAATACTTCTATTTGTCTCTTTCTCAGTGGGTGATGCTATAACTCCAGTCCCAGTGTGTGTCTGTTGTCCCTCTCTTGCTCTCCTGCAGCAGACTCTTAATTGTTCTTCCACTTCCTTTCATACTCATTTCCCCATCGTCACTTCTGCCTCAAGTATTTCACTAACTTTTTGCCCTTAGGATGAAAAGTAGATGCCTTGTCATGGCCAGGATACCTTGGCTCGTGCCTACTGTAACTGCATCTCTTGATTCTCTCCATCTTCTACAACTATTGTTTGCCCTGACAGTGGCCTGCGTTCGCTTATTTACTTCTTCCAAGAAGCTCTTATAATTTGATGCCTGGGAAATACTCCCTGAACTTAATAGCATAATGATATCACAATAATAACAGTTTCTGCCACTTATTGAATGTTTTCTTTAATCCAGACAGTGGCTAAGTGCTCCACAGACATTATCTTATCATGAAATTAGATGCAGTGAGCTTATGAAGTTCATATTGGTTTTCCTGATTTTTGGAGAGGAAATTGGGGCAGAGAGAGGTGGAGTGACTTGCCCAGGTTCATTCTGTTAGTATGTGGGGGAGCCTGATTTAAAGTCTGTCTAATTCTAAATCACCTTTTGGTACTAAAGTTTCAGAAGTACTTTATTACCATTAAATTGCAATGATTTCACAATTGTTGGAGGACAATCTTAGCTTAAGCTCTAGAGTAAATCATTCATTGAAATTGAAAGTAAGCATTAATATAACTTAGTTTATCGGAGACAGCAAACTTATCAACATTTTTTGTGTTACTGATAATAAAAGGATGGTGTGAACATTGCAAATAAACTCTGTAGTCAAACAGATGGGGTTTAATCTCAGCATCTGACATTCTTTCATATAGATCTCATCTTATGTGCTAGCTAGACAATGTTCTTGGCACTTGAAATACATCAGTGCTCAGTCCATTGGGATGATTTAAAACTTTGGTTCTATCAGCCGTTTTTGTCTTGGAGGCTCACTGTAGCATTATTACTCTTTTATTGAATTCACTGTAAATCTGAGCCATTTTGGATCCCAATCAAATGGGGTCTGTTTGAGCTAGTCTTGTGACACGTCCCTTAAGGACACTCTTACAGGAAGGCTGTAGTGTGGTTTGCTTCCTTCCTTCCTTCCTCCCTTTCTCCTCCTTCCAATTAAAATAAAACATTAAATTTAACTTTATTAGATATAATAAACTCAGGGACTTTATATTCTAAGAGGGGGTAGCACAATAGACATAATAAATGAGCAAATTACATTATATGTTAGAAGATGGAAAGAAAGTACTTTGTGGGGGTGGATAATAAGGTCAGGGTGGAGAAAATATGGAGAACAAGAGCAATTGCAACATTAAACAGGTGGTTGGTGAGGTAGATCTTAATGAGAAGGTCAAGACTGGAATGAGGTGAAGGGATTAGCCAGATGGATATTGGAGGGAAGAGCAGAACAGGAGAGAGTACCTAGTGCCCAGGCCTAAGACAGGAGCATGCCTGCCCATTTCAAAGTGGTCATTGTGGGGACAGGAGTCTAAGAGAGGATGGGATGAAGTCAGGGAGGTTCCAAGTATTTTATTAGTGACAATGAGAGAATTGGCATTTTGTAAAGCACTTAACAGGGTTCTACCCAGTCACAGAGCCCTGCCCATCCCTCCTGCTACTCTCTCTTGCAAAACATTTGTCTACATTTCTTTCTTTTTTTCTTTTATTTAAAGAGAGAGGAACAATGAGAAAGAGAGAAAGAGAAAATCAATTTTATTTAGTTTTCAATGTGGCTTTCATTGCTCTGACACTTCATTGGGTATGTGGTACTACGTTTGAACCTGTGTCCTTGTGCATGCCAGGTAAATGCTATAACCTCTGAGTACTCATTCCAGCCCCACTTGGCTACATTTCTAACAGGGAGTTCCTTGAAGAATCACCACATAGTCATGCTATTTTAAGCCTTTTACTTTTGCACACACCTAAAATGCCCTTCTCTAATCTGTTTTTATTGTAATAGGCTCTTTCAAGACCCATCCTGGAGCCTTTCTCTGGGAGGATTTCTTTGACTTCCTCTGAGGCCTGATGCTCCGCTCTCTGGGCCTCCATGCATAGTACTTTGTATGCACATTTGTTGTAATAACATTTAATGAGCACTTACTATGTGTCATGCACTAAGTCCTTTACATGTTTGTTATTTCTTGTACCATACTTATAAGGTATGCCCCTGCTTTACAGATGAGTAAATAAAGACTTGAAGAAATTTAGTTAACTTGCCTAAGAACATCCAGCTACCTATGGTGGTGCTAGGAATTAAACAGAAGGTTTCTGGCTCTGAGCTCATGTGCTTTCATAATTGTTATATATACTGCACCTCCACCATAGTTACTATATACAAGACAGTGTGCACATCACACTGTTTTGAAAATGTTAGTTTGTGTGCATGTACCTTTCAAACTGTTTATGAATTCTTTGTGGGAAGAGAACTATGTCAAATTCATTATTGCTCTTTGAGGCTTTGCTCATGTACTTCCTTGATTCAGCTGTGATGAGAGAAACATTCTCTCCTGTAATTTGTTAAGACTTGAGAAGTATTCAAAATATTAATGATTGTGTGCCATTGATTTGGAATTGCATGTGGTTTTGGATTTCACTTTAACACTGTCATTGTGCTTCTCTTTCCCCCCAGACCAGTATTAAAGAGGGACAACTATTGAAGCAAACCAGTTCTTTCCAAAGGTGGAAAAAGCGGTACTTCAAACTTCGAGGCCGGACACTTTATTATGCAAAGGACTCAAAGGTAATTCAAGAGAATACTAGTTTTAAGCACTTGAAGTTGTGGATTTATTTAAAAGTTTGGGTGTATATGCTCTTTTTGTCTTGGAGCCTCACCATATCATTACTGCTTCTGTGTGGTGTTGCTATAGATGCGAACCATTTTGGACCCCAAGATGTTTGAGTCAGTCCCATATACCATATATGTCCCTGAGAATAATTGTATAGGAAGGCTCTAGTGTACTAATGTAGTTTGCCTGTCCTTTCCCTTCCTCTCCCCTCTCTTTTCCATCAAATTAAAATAAAATATTAAATATAATTTTTTTTTTTGGTACATGGTGGTGGGGATTGAGCCCAGGGGTGCTTAACCAGAGTCACATCCCCAGTCCTTTTTATTTTTTAGTTTGAGACAGTATCTCACTAAGTTGCTCAGGGCCTCAACCTCCTGAGTCATTGGGATTACACATGTGTACCATTGTGCCTGGCTCCTAAATATAATCTTATTAGGTATAATAAACTCATATTGTTGGGTTTCTCCTCTTTTCTTCTACTTGTAACCTTTTAAACCTTTTTCTGACCATTAAAGATGCTACAGTTGTCAGAAATTCACGCTCTGGTTCAGATAAGGGTTCCTGTCCCAATTCTTCACATTTCATGGAGTGGTATGGCTTGTGTGTTGAGAGGAGGCTTAAAGGCAATAAGGCACATCAAGTGTTTACATAGCACTTGGCAGAAAATAATTACTCTATTGTGTTAGCAATGATAAATGAAATAAAATGGAGACAAAATAAATTTTATTTAATAGTTGAATTGGAAAAAATATTTGTAACAAAGAGCCCTATTAAAACTGAAATTTTAGTATTACTTCAAAAATAAACATTAAGATTTTTTGCTACTGAGCCAGTTGGATAATTCCATTTTTTAAAAATTTAATGTTACTGATACAATTACTAAAGTTATATACCAGGAGGTAAAAACAAACCTAATTCTTGGTTTATGCAACTGTAATAGAAGTGATAAACAAATACTTATATACAAGTATTAACCAAATAAAATAATAAAAGGCAGGTTGTTCAAGGTGGTCCCTGACCTGGCTCCATCCTGACTTCATATGTTTTCCTTCAGAGGCACTGACTACTTGACAGCCTTCAGCTTTTGGGCTTGTGTTTTCCATCTGCAGAATGGTTCTCCATCTCTACTTGACAAAAACCCCCCAGTTTTTTAAATTGTCTCCCTCAAATACGCCTTATCCCATCATTGATTTAGTTTTTATTTTTTGCTGGAGAATCCAGCACTTTCCATAGCATTTCACTGTATCTTTTCTCTTCCGCTTTTAACAGTCTCTCTTACATTATAGTTGTTTTGTCTGTTTCATGTCCCATGCTAGATTGTAAATGTCTGCCAGTCAGTGAGTGTCCTGTAGCTGGTAGTTTGAATGGAAGTAGAGTAGTGTAACCCTGTGGGGATTGGGATGGGGCAGCAGAAGCTGTCAGAGAAGAGAGACTCTTAGGGCTGCATGTATGTGAACTCAGTGACTGAGCACTTGCCTAGCATGTATGAGACCTTGGCATTGAGCCCTAGCACCACACACACATACACACGCACACACACACACCAAAACAAAACAAGGAGAGGGCCTTTTTTTCCTGCAGCTCTACAGATGCACTGCTTAACCATCCTTGCTGGAAGTACAGAATGGCGGTGAACAATGACTACTTCATTTTGAATTTGTTCATTGTTCATTTCTATGGAGCGTTTACCACTTAGCACTGTTTGGTTAAAATGGTGTTTAAGAGTATAAAAGAAACAATCTTCTATTCGAAGAGCACATTTTTCATCTTATTTGGACACATATTTATACATGAAGAAAATAAGATTCATAATATTCAGTGATTCACCATGACCTGAGCCGAGATAAGTCTCAGTCCTCACATAGCAGGCTTGGGAACAATGATTTCATCTCTGCCTTTCTGGCAGAGTTGTTATAAGCATGTGTGTGTGTGTGTATGTGTGTGTGTGTACGTACACAGCACACTCAGTAGTTTTCCCATAAGTAGTAACTGTTGTGCTTTCAGAAAGCACAGAACATTGCATTAGACCAGTGTGCTGGGGGTTCTCTAAAGTTCCTTTTAGTTTGGGATTTATGGGTTAGTTGTATTTCATGGTTTCACTCATCATTCTTAGAAGAAATTGCAAAGTATCATTCGCTTAAGTTCTTCTTCATTTTCTTTCTGGTGATTATTCTGAACCAAACTTTCATAGTCATGACCTGATAGTAAAATTGTACTGTAGAGTATGGAGCTAGGTTTTTACTTATGTGTTTTGTTCTTTTTTCATTAACAGTCTCTGATCTTTGATGAAGTTGACCTCTCAGATGCCAGTGTAGCTGAAGCAAGCACAAAAAATGCTAACAACAGCTTCACGGTATGGAAATGTTCTATTAACTCTGTACTCAAAGGGTGTAGAATGGCCTTTCCTGAGTGTGTACAGATGCATAGTTCAGTTACCCACTGTGTCAACTTACGTGTTTTGGGGTTCTAACTACAATGAGAAATTCTGATAAGTACATTGTATATTCCAACACCCAATATCATTCATTCACTTCTTCTCAATTAGGTAATTCATTCAAGAGCTATTTAAGAGTTGTCCTTTGTTCCAGTTTCTTCTTTTCCAATCATAGATAGCATTGTTTTAAAAGTCCTTGCTTGCTCCCCATTTCATGTACAGTGTAGCCCCAACTCAAAGGTAAAGCCTTGTAAGATCCTGCCTCAACATTCCAGAGTTACTCACGTTATTTGTCCTTACATGCCTTACCCCTGGCACACGTCTGCCTGAGTGTTCCTGTTCCCCAACTTGATCAATTCCTCATCCATCTGTTGCTGTTAAATTCCTATTGGTTTTCCAGATTTATTCCATTCTTCTTTTACTGCTTGCATTCACAAAGTATAAAAGTGGAGTTCCTATTATGTTCCAGGCACTAATGCTAGACACAAGAACTTTAGAGATGTATGTATATATGTCTGCCTGTGTATAATTTCCCTCCAGATCACAGACAGTTCAGCGAAGCTCATGTGGGATACTGTGTATAACTGCACATTCCTTAGCTCCCCTAAGATGTGTTGCTTTTGTCCCTCTCATCTACACTCTCAGGCCCCACTCCAAGAAGCCACCACCACTGATGCTAATGTGTTGTGTCCCTGTTTATCTGGCAGGGGAGACACCCAGATAAGCAAAACAGAGTGCCATGATAGAGGTGAGCTCTTGTAGAGGGAGGGAGGGTTGAGGGAGGAAGCAAACAAATTCAGATGTAGTTTTATTGATTTATGGGCATGAGGGATAATTCATAGTATAAATATTTCTTTCCCTCTCCTCCTTCCCCAGGGAGAGTTTAGTTTGAGAAGAGGAAAGCCAAGAATAGAAATCCTGGGAAAATTTTTAAATGTAAGGTTTAACCAGTTGAGACTGAGAGTGTTCTTAAGTAAAGGAGATCTGGGAGGGAGTGATGTCATAAAAACCCAGTAGGGACAGATTCAAGATGGAAGATGTAATGTCAGATACTGTAGAAGGTCAAGTCAAAGAACTGAAAAGTGGTTCTTGAATTTGTGAACTTGGAGCTCATTTACTATGCTGGTGTGAGTTGTTTCAGTGGAGGGGTGGCATGCACTTGGCAGCACAGGGAATGCAAAGTGAAAAGGTAGACATGGCTAGCTTTTTGGTAAAGCTGTTAAAAGGATGCCATATAGTTAGAAGAATGTTTCGGCTGGAAGAGAGTTATGGCTTTGGTGATCTTTTGCTTTTTTTGCTTGTTTTAAAGAGAGAGAAAGAGTTAACTTTATTTTTCATCTGGTTTTTGTTTTTCCTCCACTAAGTTGTGTATGTGGTGCTGGAGATCAAAACCAGGTCCTTGTGCATGTCAGGCAAGTGCTGTATCACTGAGCCGCCTCTCCAGCCCCTTTTCCATTTTTTTTGTTGTTGTTGTTTTGTTTTGTTTTTAAAGCAAGAAGGAGAGAGAGAGAGAGAATCAATTTTTGTTGAGTTTTTCACATGGCTTTCATTAGTCTGACACAGTTGTGTACATGGGTGCTGGGGTTTGAACCTGTGTAATTGTGCATGCCAAGCAAGTGCTGTAACTGCTGAGCCACTGCTCCAGCCCCACTTTTGCTTTGTTTTAAAGTGGTTTTTGAAGAGAGGAAAGAATAGGTGGAACCAAATGTTGAAGATTTAATACAGAGATGGAGCAAATAGCTGATGGAGCAAAGTTGCTGAGGAAAGTGAAGAGTGCAGGAGCCAGAGCACAGATTAAGAGACTAGCATTGAACAAGGTAGGAAGGCTGTAGAGGCTGGAGGTTCATGTACTTTAAACTCAAAAAGTACTATATTCTCAGTGACACAGAAGATATGTTATCTGCTGTGAGTGAGAGTTCAAGAAGGTTTGGAATAGTTTCTGTAGAAAGAGCATTGAAAATGAATAGAAATCTGTGGGAGATTACTAGGTAGTTAATAGAGTCCTACAAAGATTAGGGAATCCCTTTCATAATGTCCCTAATCCCTATGCTATTAAATATTCTTTTTTTTTTTAAAGAGGGAGAGAGAGAGAGGGAAAGAATCAATTTTATTTATTTTTTCATCTGGCCTTTGTTTCTCCAACATTTAGTTGTGTACATGGTGCTGGGGCTCGAACCTAAGGGATCCTTGTGCATGCCTGCACTGAGCTACTGCTCCAGCCCTTAAATATTCTTTAAATGGGAGTGGAAAACAAACAGATGAATTGATCCAGAGTTGGTGGTTTATAGGGCATTTTGGACAAAAAGAGAAAGTGATTGTTGGATGTTTGAGGAATCAGTAAGTCATCCAGCTTCCCCCCTTCTGCATTCTCAGTTTTGGAGAACAGAATGCATGGAGTCAGAAACAACTTTGTTAATAGCTGAACAGGATCCAGTTCCCAGTGAATACAGAGCTTCTCTTAAATTGTTGGAGGCCTAAGGCCGAAATGTGGCTCATTCCTCTAGATGGAAAGAATCTTACAGTCCTACCCGTCGGATTAGCCATTTGCCTCCCCCCGGGGAGGAAATGGTAGTTCTGTCCTCTATGGAGGCTTGTGTCCCCCTAACAGAGACCCAGAGTTAATCTGAACGAGGGTTTCAAATTTGAAGACTTGAAGGATGGTATAATTTCATGTGAAGACAAGGTCTAGGGTTTGGAGTAAAGGTAAAGGGAACTGAAGTCTGAGTTTGGGGAGGTTTTCAAGCTCTTTTTTTGTCCTCCAACTGCATGTGGTCTCTCCTGTTACGTTTCATATAGAATCTACCTATTGTGCCTGATGCTAAGCATGTATTTTTATTACAACCTCCATTGTGCCTTATTCATAAGTATTGTTGATTTTAATTAATAAATTGAAAATTCTTTTTTTAGACCTGGGAAGATTTTTTGTTGAAATATTTTCAAGAAGTTTTTTCTTTCAACCAAATGTTATTTCTGAAGTTTGGTGTACTAGAAATGTAGGGACTAATAAGCCAGGCCGATTGCTTAGGGTTTTATAGCAAATGAATCTGGCAGAACTTTGCAGGGCATAAAATGGAGCAAAAGTTATGTTCTCAGTTGACAATCCTCCCTATCTTTAAATATCCTGCCTCTCAGATTGTGGTGACTGCTACTGATGGCGTGATGTTAGCTATTACATATTAGAGGTTGATGTTGAGGTGTGATGGTGTCATGTTTGAAGAATCCAGGAATGGCCAAATTCTGCTTCATTACAGCCTTTCCTCTTCTCCTTGAAGTCCCTCAGGATAGTATACTAAGGAGGACAGTAGTATATGGAAAAATCTATAAATAGTAAGTGGAAAATATACAACTTGTGCTTTATCTGAAAACTTACTGCTGAACTCTGATAAAATGGGTTTCAACCTAACCTGGAAGCTGCTCAGAATTATCTACTGCATTTAATTGGTATGAGCAAGTAACTGAGGCAGGTCCCACGGTGAGTGGAGGGAACATAGACAACAAGACAATAGTATCAGAGGGTTTGTGGGCATGGTTTAAAACCTACATATGTTATAACTATTTTTCCTTTCTTGCACCTTCTCTTTCTCCCATCCCCAAAGTTAATCATTGTCTTGTTTTCTCAGTTGTCTAAATCACTTTGGGTATTGTATTAGTCTCCTATGATTGTATAATTACCACAAATGTAGTGGATTAAAACTATTCTCTTTTATCTCCCAATTTCTATAGATCTATAGGTTCCTCTTCTTCAGGGCTTACAATATTGAAATAATTAGATATGATAAATTTAAATATGCATATGCATGCGCGCACACACACACACACACACAAATACATCCCTATTTTTAATTGTCTTAAATTGGGTGACTTTTGACCATAATTTAATTTTATGGTTTTGAGTGTCATTTGCAGTAGATAACAACAAAACCTGCTAACATATAAAGCATTTGTGACTTTGGGTGGCACTGTTGGGATCAAGGAATCTTTTGAAAGGGACAGACTCTGATATGCTCATTGTCATTTTGTAAGCATTTATGTTAATGTTCATTAATTTACTTGTAGTTTTTTTTTTTTAAGAGAGAGGGACAGAGAGAGAGAGAGAGAGAAAGAGTAAATCAATTTTATTTAGTTTTTCATGTGGCCTTTGTTGCTCCAAAGCTTGTGAATGTGGTGCTGGGGTTCAAACTCGGGTACTCATACATGCCAAGCAAGTGCTGTAACCGCTGAGCCACCGCTCCAACCCACTTGTAGTTTGTTTTACCATGACATTTTCTATGATTGTAAAGGCTATAATATGCCATTCTTCCTTGTTATACTTTTAAAATTGTTCTCCTTTTTTTTTAGTATCTGCATGATGTTTTGGAGTTTCATTTTCACTTTAACATGTTCATTCTTAACACAGCCCTATCCTGTATAGGAATGTGTTGTGTTTTTTTTTTTATTCACCTGGAAAGAATTGATCTCTCTTTGGTCACACTGGTGCCGCCTTCAGAAAGGGCTCTCAGACCTCCTGATGGCCAGTCCAGGGCTCTTTCCTACCACACACAGCATTCTTTCCCTCTGTATGGTTTCTGCCTCTGCTCTTCTCTTTCTCCCCATATGCTGTGCTGTGTCTGTCTCATTCTTGCTGATCAGGATGTATATGCCTATTCCTTTTAACCTATCAAATTGCAAAGGATAGGAACCTAGATTGTGAAGTCAGATAGCCTGGACTGGGTTTGTGGCCTTTAAATTCAAGTTTCTTCACCTGTATTGAGGATAACAATGGTATGTACTCCATGGGGTTATGAGGATCATATTAGTCGTGATAATTCCTACCTAGTGTAGTGATCAACACATGTAGTTTAATAAATGATAGTGGCTGTTTTTAATTCTGAATGTATCATCCTTCTGTTTCCTTCACAAGTGGCAGCATGTTCCCAATTCCTAAAAGTTTGGGAATGTTAAAGGAATGTATGGATGAATTTCCTCTTGTGAAAGCATCCCATCTTGCCTGCCTTTCAGAGCCACAGTTAAGATTTATTGCCATGTTTCTCTCTTATTAATAAGTATTATTGGGAAAAACCATCATTCAGTAATGAATTAAACAATAATTATACCTTCTTAGGTAAATGTAATTTGTTTAAAGAAGAGCTTTTTAATGATTTGAAAGTTATCACAAAATATATGTTCAGCTTTCAAAGCATGCTATTCTATTCAAATAGCTATTTTCTTTAACTTTTAATGACAAAGTAAACTTTAAATAAATGAGTCATCATTTTAACTAAAGTTTTGGTATAGTTAATACTTCTTGTGGAAGTTTGCAGAGAATTAGCATGTGCAATTTGAGAAAGAAACAGGGGTCATTTATTTGGTTTCTTTAATCACCCTTAGCATTTTTAGTGTGTGGGCTGCAGAGGGGTGTATACGTGAAATCTCACAGTTACTGCACTCTGTACTATGTGGGATGTGCAGTAACATGCAGGCGCTATGTGGGAGTTCTTATTTTTAGATATAAATGAGCACTGGAACCAAGAGCCATTTCAGTTCAGGGATTGCTTGCTCCAACAGATATAATGAAAATTGATTAGCTTTTGATTATGATTCTTCCCAGGAAGTTTTGAAAAGTACTTAAAAGGAAACTAATAAGCAAAGAGAACATATTCTTCTGGCACATAAAATGCCAGAAACTATGTATTCATAGTATCATTTAAGTGAACAGGCTGGGTTTTAATGGGAGGGAAGAAAATGTTCCTAAGAATTTGTTTCTTTAATGGTTACTTCTGTTTATTCTGTTTTTCTCTTAGCTTCCTCTCAGTTGACAGAGTTCAGTTCCTTTCTGAAGAGGGGCATCTCATCCTTTGAACTTAATAAAGTGTCAGTTTGCTTTTATCCATTAATAGCTCAATATTTAGTTTTAAAAGAAGTAACTGAAAGTTATTTACTTTTCATATCATTGTGATTACACATCACACAAAAGGTATTTATCACCTGAATCACTTAAACAAGTTGTCTATCTTATTTGCTAATATTTGTTGGAACTACCATGTTCCTGTTCCAAATGCTTTATAAATGATAACTCATATAATGCTTTATATCTGTCCTATAAGGTAAAAACTGCTGTAATTCCCATTTGATAGATGAGGAATCTGAAACAGAGAGGCTAACATCTAGTACATAGAATAACTAGAATTTGACCCATGTAGGTCCTCTGTTCTTAGGCCATACTCTTGACCGCTCTACTATCCTGCCTCTTTATTCTGGAATTTTAGATAAATGTGGTTGTGATAGTATTCCACTAATTAGTTATTCCAGGTTTTGTTTTTTGTTTTTTTTCCCACTTTGAGTCAATGAAAATCTTAGACTGCATTATCAGATATATCACAAGTACACAAATCTAGAATATTAGGTTATATTCTTGACACTGTATCCTGTAGATGAATGTTGGCTAAATAGCTCATTGTGGTAGGCAACCAATATTGTAAAAAGGCCTAAAGGCCTGGGGGATCAACTGGCATTTAAGGATGCTTTTTTTTTTTTTTTTTTTAAGAGAGAAAGGGAGAGAGAGATTGAGAATCAATTTAATATGTTTAGTTTTTCATGTGGACTTGTTGCTCTGACACTTTGGTGTGCACGTAGTGCACGGGTACGAACCCACATCCTTGAGCATGCCAGGCAAGTGCTGTGACTGCTGAGCCACTGCTCCAGCCTCTTAAGGGTACTTTTTAAAGGTTTGGGGGAATGTGACCGATGTCTTTTTAAGATCTAGGGGATTACCATTTACGAGAAGCAGTAGATTGGTTTTGTGTTACTACCGCATGCGGGACAAACCTGTGGTTGAATTCACAATAGGAGAATTTCAGTTCAACATGAAAAAGAACTTTGTAACTCAAGTCATCGGATAGAACAGGCCCCTTGTGAGGTAATGACCCTGCCCATTATTAGAAATCTTTATTCATCCTCTTCCTTGTGACCTGAAAGTGGCTTTAAGAAGAAAGATTTGAGAGCAGGCCCAGGTTCAGTGCGGAAATGATTTTTTCAAGGTTGGATGGCTAATAGCTGTGCACCATTAATACCAAATTCAGGGCTCTTCATGTTTGTTGGGGTAGGTAAGGAGCAGTAGGTTTAGAGACTGCTGGGAAGTTTGCTAGACCCTTTACACAGGCTGTCTCACTAACACTTAGCAAGAGCTAAATAACTGTCCTTCAAGATCTATCAGAGAGATCTTGACTTGGGGGGTGTATGAGGGAGTGGTGAAAAGGATTTGGTGGAGACTGAAATTGACCTGTAGGCTCAAAGAATGTATCTTCACTGGATGCTCAAGGTTAACACAGTGCTTGGCATGGAGGGGAAAGGCAATATTTATTTGTTGAACAAATGAAAGAAGTTCTTATTGAATGAATAAGTGTTATTTGTAACCTGGAGTGTTTCTTTGGACAAACAGTATAATTTAATGTTTTAGTCCACAGCATAGTTTCCTAATCTTTCCCTCTTGTTTAGTTTTATATAATATACTCATAATATCTCAGACTATTTTTATACCAGCAAGTCTTAAAAACATAATCCTTGCCTCTCATTAATCATTGGTGTGGTCTCACCTTTACTTATGTATTTATCAGATGCCTGATAGCAGTAACTTATGTTTTATAGCACTTTAAAATGATTCCATAGTAATGCATTTTAAGTGCTTGTTGTTTTGTCTTTTAAAATTGATTTATGAACATTTTAGACTTTGTACTATGAAAGTTGATAATTTATGAGTTAAGTTTGAAATTTGTATTCCTTTTCTATATCAGACATTATGGACTTTTAGAAATGACATGTTTTATTATTGTCTTTGTGTTTGTATCATATGTATCTCATCTAGCAATATATCATCTTTTTAAAGAATATAACCCAGAGAAATATCTCTTAGGCCCTTCTAAGATCCAAGTCCTAGGGCATAAGAAATCATTGATCCTTTTGTAGTGAGACTAAAGTCTTGGGTGGAGATAAGTTGTGGGTGGAAGACCAATGCCCTTGTCTCCACCTTCTTTAGGAGCCATCTATAAATCTTTGAAATAACTTTCTGAATTCTCCAACTTACCAGTTGTCTAACATAAATCTTCCAACTGGGCTTTCTGCAAAGTAAGGCAAGACCCAATGAGCATGGCTTGAGAATCCTGGTAACTTTGGGGCTCTTGGAACCTGGGGCTTGCCCGCAAAGATAGGATCATGTAAATAAATCCCAGACTATGGATCAGTTTTATCAAAAGGTCTGTCATGTCTGAATAGCCACTATCAGCAGGTTGACAGAGGGGTCTAAAGAGCTGTGTCAGTGGAATCCGGGGAGGGTATCATTGTAAGTTGCTCTGCTTGGCATTACCACTTTTCCCTTTCCCTGTACCTGGTCTTGCTGAAGGTCTGTGACTAAGGGAGAAAATGGTGCTCCAGATCAGGAACCTTTAACTTTCTACCTTCAGCACTTTCCATATCTTTATAGACTGTGCACAGTAGCTCATTTCCCACCCCATCCTCCGCTATTTCCAGTACTTCCCTTAGAATTCTTTCATTTAGAAAATATTTATTGGAAATTTATTATATGTACCAGACATTGTATTACATTCTGAATATTCGGTGGTGATTAAAAAGAATTGGCAGTTGAGTACCAAGTTCTAAAAAAGATTAAACTTGAATGTAAATAAATTTAGGAGATGATGCCTGCCTTTGGGAATGTGTACCTGTCCTTAAAGTACATAGCATTAGGATAGGATTCCTAGGACATAAAAAATAAGGAATCACCAACTGGAATTGTAAACTGCCATTACAGGGGCCCACATCTTAGGAAGGAGAGGCCATTAAACAGTCTCAGTAGAACTTGAGGCCCAGACTCAAGACTCCAAAGACAGACTCCTTTGGGATTGCTTTGTCTGTTCTTCTTCCTAAACATGCCTCCTTGCCAGTGTATCTGAGGCCAAAATACGGCAACCATGGGGCCAGATGATGACAAAGTTAGCTCCCTGCAAGGCTTTTAGCCTTAGGCACCTTGTGCATAGCCAACAGAGGTCTGCTGTCCAGATGAAAAGTTGATCCAGTTTTAACCTTGTATCTTGGGAGGATTGACTTTTCTAGTGCTTCTTTGTATTACAGCTAATGGCTACATGCCACATAGCCTCCTGGTCTTAGGACAAGTTATAAATTGTGTTTCATGCATAAGCTTCATGTACGAGGCTTTTCACAGGTTCCAGGTTGACAGTTGCGAGCTGGTGCTGTCACTGTCACTATGATCCTTCAGTCAGTACTTATAGCCATGTGGGGTTCAACTCCCATCTTTTACCTTGAGGGATTCTATGTGAAAACTGGCCAGTGTGTTTCAAGTTTTGGACCATCAAGTGTCCTGCCATGCTGAAGCTTCTAAGCTGTGCAGACTACAGTGAAGGTTTATTACCTCATTGCCAGCCTGATTTATCCACTAATGCACCCCTTGAAGAAGGCTTACTGGATTTACTTGAACTTCATTGTGGTCTTTATAGGGTTGAAGATTTAGATAAAGGCTTTTTAGTCCCACATTCAGAGTAACCCTGACTTCTGATACCTGTTTGTAGTATAGACAGAAGCCTTGGACTCTATAAAAGAAAAATTTTTGTCTCACATATTAGGGGCTTAGTATAGGAATGTGAGCTACTGGCAATAATACAAATATTAAAAACAAAACTATAAATATTTTGATATTAAGAAAGGAAGGTCTGACAGCTAGCAACCATCTGAATGAGGCAGTGGAGTCCAGAATGGGCTTAGTATCTTGGAAGTTCTGTGTTGGCTGGCATGACAGTGTTTCATAGGAATTTTGAAGTTTCAGATCTTCTAGGAAGTCAGAATCTTTGGTGCCCTGTTAAATTGGAAATATTAGAAAGCCATGGTGCTCAAATTCTCCAGACAATCCCAAAGATGTTTGCAACCCGAGCCTGGTAGTGTCTTGAAGGACCTGATGAACCCTAAGTGATGTGCTCCCAGGAAGGGACTCTGTGTCCCCTCATACCTAGTTCTTACTGATGACTCCCATGGGCTATGCTTCCTGTATGATAGACTCTAAAAATGAGAACATATCATTATTCCTCTAAATTTTGGCTCTATTGGACAATTTAAAAGTATCAATCTTTAAAAAAACAGTAAAAATTTTTAAGTTTCTCTTGGGTGTAAATATTAAAATAGTACTAAGGGAAGCCTATTCTTTAAGGTTTTAAAGAATTAAGATGTTTGTAATATAGACGAAAAAAATAATTGAGTACTCATTTGTTCCTGAATCCTTTTTAGTATAGCTGAGAATAAATAGTAATGAGTATATAGGTACTTTGCATTTTATACATCACTTCATTATCTCAATAAACCCATGAAGTATTTTCCCTTTCATTCAACAGATGAAGGAGGTGAGGTTCAGAGAGCTTAATTTGTATAAATTTATACTTATCAAGGAGCATAGTTAATATTTAAACTCTGTGCTCTTTCCATGAGAATGAATGGCATATTGGAATTTTCAAGCTTGTATAAGAAAGGATACACTCATAGTATCCAAGTAAGGTGGTACCATTTTTAATAGGTGTGCTGCAATCTGGCCAATCCTAATGAATCTTCATTACCTACAGTTTGTGGTGAACACTATACCAACTAACAAGGATTAGAGGGCTTGCTTATTGTAGTGTTGATTCTCCTTGAGGTCATTAGGCAAATTAGCTTTATATGGGACAAGGGAGGTATAGCAATTTTAGTCTTCCTCAGTATTTTGATATCAGGCAAGAGTTTAATTTCCTGATAAGAAAGTTATTACATTAGTTGTTCGCAGAAAGAGACTTTCAGTTCAGTAGCTTCTGCCTTATACATTTTTGTGGTCTCTGGACCAGTTTAAACTTGGCCAAGACCAAGTCTCAATGTATGAAGGCAGATGTAGGTTTGTACTTACGGAAAACAAATTACAATGTAGTCTGCAATAGACCAGCGAAGTCAGAAGCAAGATCTTTTTACTAACAACAGATAACTTGAGTGTTATCTAGTTGGAGACTTTTATTTTTATTTTTTTTTTCTTTTTAGTTTGGTTGTTTTCACAGGTTGAGACCTGCTGGCAGCAGACCTGAAGGCTTTTGGACAGTCCTGAACCTCAGATTGTGTTAGCTGATCAGGGCTGGGGAGGAGGGTCAGCTAGCTGTCTTTCTCAGAAGTTTCTGGGAAGCTGCACATCCTGGTATGGAAATTAGTGCAGAAGTTAGCCTCTGTGTTTTAGAGAAAAACAGATTTGTAGCAAGAAGCTTAAAGAGAAGGTATGACTACAGAGTGACACTGGCCCTTGACATCAGGGCGTGATGAAGCCCCTTCCAGCAAGACCTGAGTGTTGTCCTGCATTGCTCTAGACCCCAGGCATTGCCCAGTGACACAGTTTGCAGGGTGGTAGGGCTTCTTGCCTTTGCAGATGGGGTGCTTTTCCACATTTTGTTAATGCTCTCAGATAATCTAACATAGCATTGTTTTGTATGAAGATTGGACAGTAGGTGCTATAGGGTGGAGTAACCAGAAGCTGCATAGGCCTGCCACTAGTATTTCCAGCAGGAAGAGTCCAATTATTCTATGTATAGTTGTAGATCCGATGTTTGTAGGAATAATGGGCTGAGGTTTTGGCCTCTGTGGTTTTGTTTCTGCACAGATGTTGGACATTTTGTTTTTCAGAATTCTGTCAATAAATAAAAATACTTTCCCCAATTATTGAACACTAGTATTAGATCTGCTGTGTTTGTTAGGCCCACAGTGTGATAAAAGCTGTTAGGTCAGAGCAGCTGATCCTTCTCCTTTTGGAGCCCTTGAAAGATTTCCTTTTTTCTTTTTGGTACAGTCAAGTGTTCATATAAATAGTTTCAGAGTGTAAATGGCTTTTGGGGATGGATAGAAGCATCCCCATCAGCAAGGACTGACATTACTGTCCTCAAAACCGTAGTGGAAAAAAAAATCTCCAAAAGATTTTAACCTGAGGGTTAATACAGTGTGAACCAGATATCCGCTTTTTCACTGTACACAATAGGTTTTTTTCCAATTTATTTTTTTATTAGTGCATTATAGTTTTACATAATGTGATGGGATTAGTTGTCACATATTCCTAGATGCACACAAATCAGCAGTAAAATTTGTTCAATATCCCCCCACACACCCCTCTCCCTCCTTCCTCCTGTCCCTTGATCCCTTGCCTTTCTTCTGAGTCCTATATTGTTTCTAAAAATCCCAAATACAGTGACATGATTTTTTTTTTAAAGGAAGAGGGACAGTGAGAGAGTGAGAGAGAGAATCAACTTTATTTAGTTTTTCATGTGGCTTTCGTTGCTCCAACAGTTTGCTGTGTATGTGGTGCTGGGGTTTGAACTGGCACACTTGCACATGCCAAGCAAGCGCCATAACTGCTGAGCCACAGCTCCAGCCCCAATGACATAATTCTTATACCTATGAAGAACATTTTTTTAAATATATGTGACATTTATATATATACATATATACATTTTATATATATACATTTTATATATACAGGGACATTTATAACTGCTTGGAATGTACCTTGCTTTATCTCAGTTCCAACATTTCCCCTTCTCCTTGCTTCCTATCACACAGGATAGGTTTTAAAAAGAGCTTTTCAAGTCTTTAGATTCAGCAGAGCCTTTAATAATCCTATCATCCAGAATTGGGGTAGGGGATAGTGAAATATCCTGTTTATATGTATAAAGACATATGTAAAAGGGCATTGTTTATACATTATAATAGCAAATGATTCGGAACAACCCAGATGTGCAAATTACAGGCTGAATTGGAATGAATTATAAAATGGGTAATACAGCGTAAGACTATGCAGGTGTCAAAAAGAATGATTCAGTTCTCTATGTAACAATATATACTTAACTCCAAATTTTATTTAGTGGGGAAACCCACATGTGGCTTGGTTGCATTTATAAAATGTTACTGTGTATGTTTGTATACATTTCTGTATATTTAAACCTCAAAGCATATAGTTATTATACATAGACTATGTCTGGAGAGATACACAAGAAGCTGATAATTTGCGTTTAGGAAGAGAAGTTGGTAGCTGGCTTGAAAGGGAGGCATTCATTTCATTCTAAATGCATTTTGAGTTTCACATCACAAATATGTGTTACCTATTCAGAGATTTTTGAAATGTTCCACGAGAGCTTTTTCTGGCATCTTCCTATTAGATGCATTTGACAAGAGTGATAGATTTTGCCTGAAGACCACCTTGGACAATACCACAGTGTCCCAGGAAACCATGATAAGGGCAGGAGTCAGATTGCCTGCAATGAGAGAGAAGGAAGGAATGGATGTGAGTCTTCTGCAGAAAACCCAGAGAGCTGTGGCCAAAGGGAGGGGAGAAAGAGCAGAGGAAGCTAATGGAGAGTTGTTGAATCGGGGAGGCTGGTTATATAAATGGTGCCTTTAATTCACTGCAGAAGATGGGAATAAAAACAGGTCTGCAGGGCGTGGGGAGTGAAAAGACATCATTCTGGACCTTGTGAACTGAAATGATGGTAAGATCTGAGGATGGCTAGCAGGTATTGGGAGGAGTGCTTTCAACACTATTAAAAATGACTTAAAATACTTTTCTGGTATTCTCATGGCTCTTAAGTTTTTTGCATATTCAAGTATCTTCTCCATTACTTATGTTTGATTCTGGAGAAATGTAAAATTTAGGTTTTGGAACTATTTTAGCTTTGTGGTGACCAATATAAAACAAGATATTTTGTTTTGAAGTTTCCCATTACATATGTGTCCTGTACACAGGCATTTTCAGTCAAAACCCAACAAGCTGTGCCAAGGGAATGAGGCTAATGCATTGTTGCAATCTCTGGTACAGTCTGGAAATATTAAGTGAATGGTGAAACTTTTAATGTGTCCATTAACTAATGTCACTAATTTATAGTAGGAGTGTGTGTGATAGCCTCCATAAATAATTTCTGATATCATTATGATTCTTGCTGTTACAATTAATGAAGAAACCTCTCAGTTTCTCAAGTACGACGTAATACTTCTAATACAATGTCATACGTGTATGGTTATATATAATAACTGTTTTGTCCACAAGGTTCTGGCTCGTAGAGACCTGTGTATGTTAATGAATGAAGTTATTGTAAGAATTACTATTTTTATTGTTTACTAGCACATTTGCATCCCCTTAAGGTACAACTGCACAGTAGCTCTAGTTATTATTTTTAAGGAAAATTAAGCGAGGAGCATATGTAGTCTTTTCTGCCTGCCCTTTCAGGATGTTAGTAAATTCCTTGCCATGTTTTTTTGTTCTCTAGTTGATGGCTAGGAAGGCAGGAAAAATTTAATTTCAAATCCCACTGTACTTTGTGACCTTGGACAAGCTACAAACTTTTCTGAGCTTTAAGGTCCTCCAAGGAAAAATGAGGTTACTACTTTTTTTTTTTTAAAGGAGAGGACAGAGAGAGAGAGAGAGAGAGAGAGAGAGAGAATACATTTTTTATTTAGTTTTTCATGTGGCTTTCGTTGCTCTGACACTTAGTTGTGTACGTGGTTGTTGGGGTTTGAACCCCTATCCTCACGCATGCCGAGCAAGCGCCCTAACCGCCGAGCCACCGCTCCAGCCCGAGGTTACTACTTTTTAAGTTATATAGGTAGAATGGGATTATATGCCTGGTCGTTAGTATTCCATAAATGGAGAATAAGTTAGTTATATGAAAAATTAAATGAGATAATAGGTGGATCCTTACTGACAACAAAGTACTTTTTTAAAATGTAAGATGCTAGGGAAGTAATCCTTTTGTTTATTTATCAACATTAGAACTCTCTAAGTATTTTGTGTTTAACTGATTTATTAATTCCATTGTGCGGACTGGAGAGAAAAAGAGAATCAGTTTTATTTAGTTTTTCGTGTGGCCTTTGTTGCTCCAGCACTTCATTGTGTATGTGGTGCTAGGGTTTGAACCCGCATCCTTGCGCAAGATGCAAGTGTAGTAACTGCCAAGCCATCACTCCAGCCATCTAAGAGATTTTATTATACTGATTTTGACCAAAATTTTATTAGTCTTTAAAGAAGCAGTGGCTTATTATTATATGTGATTTAGGTAGGTACGTAGATATATTTGATATAATAGGATATCCCAACAAGTAACATTTAAGGCCTCTCTTGGTAGATTCTCTGAGGCCCTTGCCAAGCCCTTTGCCTGGGTGGGCAGTGTGGAGAGCATGCCCTGCAGAGGGACTGTCTTTACCTCTGTGGTTTCCCTATGTCTTTTTACTTTTGACTCTGGTATCCCAGAGGCTTCTGAGAAGTAATAGGACCGTGACTCTGAAACATATCTTTAATATCAGGGTAGTCCCAGAAAGATTACTGTCTTTTACAAACATAAATTATATCGTATTTGAAGTGTTTGGGATTATGCCATCTTAAAATGTCTTTATTTTATTAAAGTGCACTATTTTATTAAACACTTTTCCAGAAAATTTTAATTTAATACTATTTTTTAAAATTTTATTTTAATTTTTTTTTAAAGAGAAAAGGACAGTCAGAGAGAGAGAGAGAGAATCAATTTTTATTGAGTTTTTCACATGGCTTTCGTTGCTCTAACACTCAGTTGTGTACGTGAGTGCTGGGGTTTGAACTTGTGTATTTGTGCATGCCGGGCAAGCTCCGTAACCATGGAGACACCACTCCAGCCCCTTAATACTATTTTTAATTAAAGAAAAAGTTTATTTTTAATATTTGAGATCTGGTGAAAATTACTGTGTGTGTGGGGAGAATATTAGTAGTAAGCACTGAAATTAGTGGTTCTTTTCATGGAAACAGGCAATAGAATTGAAACTTTATATTTTATACTTTAAGGCAATAAAAAAATCCAACATTAGGTTGTGGAAGGTAGTGAAATTAATGTGGAAAATGACATTGTAATGAAGCTATGATCCCATAGTGGGGAAGCAAGTTTTATGAATAAGAAGACAAAGTGACCTCATCTTAAGCGGAGTCCTTGAGGCTCAAGAACAATGGCATATCAGTCTACTCTCAGAAGCATTCCTGCAGGAACCATGGCCACCTTTGTGGAGCTCAGCACCAAAGCCAAGATGCCCATTGTGGGTCTGGGAACCTGGAAGTCTCCCCCAGGTAAAGTCAAAGAAGCCGTGAAGGTGGCCATTGATGCAGGATATCGCCACATAGACTGTGCCTACGCCTATGAGAACGAGAGTGAGGTGGGAGAAGCCATACAGGAGAAGATCCGAGAGAAGGTGGTGAAGCGGGAGGACCTCTTCATTGTTAGCAAGCTGTGGTGCACCTTCTTTGAGAGAAATGATCTGAAGAAAGCCTTTCAGAAGACCCTCACGGACCTGAAACTGGACTACGTAGATATATTTGATATAATAGGATATATACCTTATTCACTGGCCCCAGGGATTCCAGCCTGGCAAGGGATTATTTCCGAAAGATGAGAAAGGCAACCACCTCATCAGTAAAGCAACATTCTTGGATGCCTGGGAGGTGATGGAGGAGCTGGTGGATGCAGGGTTGATAAAAGCCCTTGGAGTCTCCAACTTCAACCACTTGCAGATTGAACGGCTCTTGAACAAGCCTGGACTCAAACACAAACCAGTGACTAATCAGATGGAGTGTCACCCATACCTCACCCAGGACAAACTGATCCAATACTGCCACTCCAAGGGCATCACTGTGACAGCCTACAGCCCCCTGGGCTCCCCAGATAGACCTTGGGCCAAGCCAGAAGACCCTTCCCTACTGGAGGACCCCAGGATTAAGGAGATTGCTGCAAAGCACAAGAAAACCTCTGCCCAGGTTCTGATCCGGTTCCGTATCCAGAGGAACGTGGTGGTGATCCCCAAGTCTGTGACACCAGCACACATTGTGGAGAACTTTCAGGTCTTTGACTTCAAATTGAGTGATGAGGAGATGGCCACCATACTAAGCTTTCATAGAAACTGGAGGATGGGTGTCCTGGCCAACCAGGCTCAGTTGCCGGAATACCCCTTCAATGCGCAGTACTGAAGCCGACTCTCCTGCTGAGACTGCCTGGTGGGTTCTTTCTCTGCACTGAAAGGATCTCGCTCCCCCTGAAGCCCACTTGAGCCAAGTTCATGTGAAATCATACTGTACCTGACCTTGTGGTAGCTCAGAATGTAGGCCAGGGTTTTAAAATACTTTTGTTCATTGGTGAATTCTGATTATGCATAACGGCATTGGTTATGCCCTAACCCTACATGTAGGCAACATTGGTGGTCAATCTCCTTCCCTGTTTGTTACACAATATGATCTCTGCCATCATTGAGGATGCAACAATAAAAGGAATCAAAAATAATAAAAGTAACCAACATGTATTGAGAGTTAAAAAAAAAAAAGAACAATGGAAATAAGATCTGATAGCTCATCATTTTAGTGCACACCACTCCATCTCAACTGGTGATCAGAAACCCATTAACTTCTGTGGACTTTATTGGTCACTTGAGCAAGACAATTGCATTAGTTATCTAATTTGAGTTGGGAAAAGGGGAGGGAGGGGAGGTCAGAGACTTGGATCCTAGTGGTTATGTTCAACTGCCTGAATTTGGGGCCAAGAACTGACTGGGGTCTACATGCATAAGGAGACTAAGACACCAAGGTCTCTCACCTGCTTGGTGCCTTGAAGAGCTTTGGGTGGGATTCTCAAATGTGTAAGGCACTCATGTTTTTAAAGTTAGAACAAATTTAAAATATATACAAATCAGGATAACTCTGTAATGGACCCACTTCCCCATTGCCCAGCTCATAGCGTTATCTAGGCGTTGTCACACTTGCTTCAGCTATTCTCTTTTCCCTAATTTGTCTGCAGTGTTTGATAGTGAATCCTCATATTATTGTACTTCACCCCTACTTCTTCACTAGTCATCCCTAAAAAAAAATATGGTGGCCAGATTTTAACTCTCTTTTTACCTTTCTTCTGGAATACTCCTTGGGTACATGGGAGCTGTGAAAGAGAAAGGTTGGTTGAGCTGAGCGCAGTTTTGCAGTTCAGCATAGTGCAGTGAAGGAGTGGTTGCCCCCCACCCCCTAACAGTGCTGTTACTTTTTTGTTACCTTGTCATATAACAAATGTATCAACAAACTATAGACAGGTCCTGGTATTCATCACTATATTGTCATGAAATTAACTCATACTTAATATTTAGAGGTAACGGATCCATGAGATACTGCCTTTTTCTGTGAAGTCAGTGGTCAAGTATGTAGAAAAGGAGAAAGATAAAGATATTCTCTTGGCAGAGATGTTCCTCTGTTGTCCAGAGGTGTCTTTCTTCTCTGTGATTCACTGACTTCTCAGAAAAATTGTGTTATATACGTGCACGAATTTTCCATTAGAAATTATTTTTCAAGTCGGAGTGGTTGTACATGCTTGTAATCCCAGCAGGTGAGGAGGCTGAGGCAGTAGGATCCCAAAATTAAAGCTAGCTTCAATAGCATGGAGAGATTCTAAGCAACTTGGCAAGACCCTGTCCCCCTACCCCCGCAAAAACAAAACAAAACAAAACAAAACAAAACAAAAAACTGAGGATGTGGCTTAGTGGTTAAACACCAAGTGCCCTTGAATTTTAATCCCTGGTACCCAAAAAAACCAAAGAGAGAAAAATTATTTTTCAGTACTTGCACTTTTTTGTAGAACCTGTCACAAGTGAGCAAGTCATTCATATCTTTGCTGCAGAATGCTTAATGATCTATGTTAACTTATATAGGTAATTACTTGATTTGTAGTTTGATTTTTGAAATAAATACTGTGTCCAGGAAATACCTAGATTCTTGTAGACAGATAGGTAAGCTACATTGATTGGTGCACTTTCCTTGTGTTCATGATAAATGCCTCTCTCTTTAGTTTGAGTGCCTGAGGTGGGGGGGTGGAGAAATGGGTGGGCTTGAGTCCTACTCTTCGTAAGAATGCCCCTAAGGTCAATAAATTGTTGTTCAATCGGACTGACCAGTGAGAAGGACAGGCAGCTGAAACCTAAGCACTGAGTAACTTATATAACAATCTTCTTTGCCTCCTGGGGGACGGTGCTTATGTGTGTTTATGTACAAATCTAAACATGGTTCTATGTAGGCATTTCAAAAGCCTTTCAGCTCATTGTGAAGGTAATGGGGAAGACCTTAGTCTAACTACTAGACCATTTGATTTAGGATCCTGTTTACATAGCGTACTGTCTGCATAGCAGAATTTCTTTGTCAGTTTTAGCTATAGATTAAAAATGAAGTCCTCGTGTGTGTATACAAATTGCTGGTTAACTTCAGTTTTATCGTTAGTCTATTACGTTTTTATCAGTTATTTATTCATCTTAGTCATTGTGAAATTTGTGTTACAGGGTTTCATGGAACTACTACTTTCTTTCTACTTTAGCATCTATAAGATGAACACATATGGTATTACACTGGCATGATAATTTTTCTTATTCTAAATTTCCATTGTTCTATTAATTTAAATTATACTGTCTGATGAAAAATCTATGTGATACTTTCTTTGGTCTTGGTGCAAGAAATACATTCACTGTGACATTATGCTTCCATTATGTAGTTTGATGTAATTTCCTCCACTAAAATTCAGGAAACTTTGAAAAAAATATATATTAAATCATTATCATCTGTTAAACCACAAAAAAATTGCTTTGTAGGTAAGTAATTATCATCTTAGAAAACAGATGAGACATGAGGCAATGTGTTAATAAAATGTGAAAGCTGGAAGAGTCTAAATAAGACTTCACCTTCAAACACCTTCAAAGACCACTGGGTAATATAAGTGTATTGAAGTAGTCAGTTGAAGGAAATACCCATCTAAGTATAGTGAATTTTAACCTCTTTTTGAACCAGGATCTCACTCTACTGCTCAAGTTGGCCTCAAACTCATGATTCTCCTTCCTCAGGCTTCTAGATAGCTGAAATTACAACGGCACACCACAGCACTTGCCCTTTTTTATTTTTTAAATAATACAGTACACCGTTCAAACAGAATAGCCATAAATTTACACTGGAGATCATAATTTTGTGACCTCTATTGTATTTCTTGGGGTGCTATAGTAGAAAGCTATTTCAGATTTGTCCCTCAAAAAGGAATTCTTTTGGAGACAGATGAGAGCACTGGCAGTTTGGGATCTGAAGGGTGTGCAATGAGAGCTAGGAAGCCATGAAGCTTAAGAGCACTTTCTTGACATTATTTAGAACAGACCTTGCCTCTACTCACAGGAAAGTTGGACACTACATTACCTTTCATGGTTGATAAACAGGGTGTGCATTAGAATCCCCTGGGTAGCTTGCCAAAATACATCTAATGTTATCCTTACCTCCCCCTAAATCAAGATTTGGATTATGCAAGTCCACTTTGGAGCTTGGTTGGGTATGTTTTGATTTGAGTGTACATGTGCAGCTGTAGACCTGTGCTTTTGGGTGGTAGAGGTCCCCTAAATGCTTTACTCATTGAAGTATGGGAGTATCTCTGCTCCCAAAATAGTCACTTAAGATGCATCATTACAGTGCAGCTTGGCACATTTAAATTGCCAAAGTGAATTATTTCACTCCATAAAAAAAAAGAACAAGAACAAAGCAACATACATAATTAAAGAGTTGACTATAGATTTTATAAGGAAAGATGGGAGTAGTATATTAAAACCGAACAGTTTGCAGCTTCAGGGATAGCAAAGCTATATTTTAAAAAGCACATACTTATACTAATTAGTCTATAACAAAAGGCAAATTATACCCTAAATTTTAGTAAACACAGATAATACAAATCACTATATCACAATTACATTTTCTGTTTGTCCTACTTTCCAATAAAGGCTTTTAACTGCATTTGAATTTTTATTTCAAAGAGAGCACTTCAGAACTAAACAGGTACAACAATGAATCCTGAAATAGGACAGAGGTTCTTTCGAAATAACTTTAGGTACTGGGGGTGTAGCTCAATGGCAGAGCACTTTCTTAGCAAGCACAAATCCTTGAGTTCAACCTCCAGTACTAAAAAAAATTAAAAAAAAGTGCCTCTGAAAGAAATTTAGGTTAGAAATAAGAATCTCCTGATAGGAAAGCTTGTTGGACATTTAAAATGACCAGAGAAGGTTACAGAATTTCCTCCTTTGCCCAACCAGATATCTTGAGTTAAAACAAATAGCCACCTACCTTGAAGAGTTTAGACATGATACCTACTAGAGCTGGCATGCTGGATTCTTTCAGTGGTGTATAGGAACTCTGATACTCTGCAGTTATGGAGAGTCATTTTTCCCTTAGTTTGTTGTTTGATGTTTTCCTAATATCTTTTAAGGAGTAGGAAAGGAGATCATTATCATTATCCCTCGGTGTGTGGTTTGCTAGTCATTGACTGTGTTGTTGGTAAAGTATGTCCAATTTTTACTTTAGCTCATTGAACTTTCATCTTGGATCACATTTACACAAGAAATATATACCCGACAGAAGAAATGTGTAGATGTCTATGCAATTTCTGCTAAGAAAAATTGTGAAGCTAATAATAGCTAAGCTTTGACTGCGCTTTGACGCTGCTAAATGCTTTACCTGGCTTATTAATCCACACTGTCCACACTGCTGTGATTACTCTGTTCCCCTGCTTAGCAGAGAAGAGACTGAGGCTTAGAGCCTGGGAAACACATCCACCCACATAGGTATCAAAGGATGAGGGTGGGATTTAGGCTAGGTCAGTCTGACTCCAGAGTTAGCCACTGAATCACTCTACTTTTATTATTAGACTAATAATTCCTTCTAATTGACTTGTGTTTATAAACAACAACAACAACTACTACTACTACTACTATTACTATTACTACTACTACTACTACTACTTCTCCTCCTCCTCCTCTTTCTTCTTTCGTCGTCGTCGTCTTCTTCTTCTCCTTCTTCTCCTTCTCTTTCTCCTTCTCCTTCTTCTCCTTCTCTTTCTCCTTCTCCTTCTCCTCCTCCTCCTCCTCCTCCTTCTCCTTCTCTTTCTCCTTCTCCTCCTCCTCCTTCTCCTCCTCCTCCTCCTCCTCCTCCTCCTTCTTCTCCTCCTTCTTCTCCTTCTCCTTCTCTTCGCCGCCTTCTTTCTTCTTTCTTCTTTTCCTTTTTGGTACCAGGAATTGAACTCAGGGCTAATTAACCACTGGGCAAAAATCCCAAGCCCTTGCTAAATTGCTTAGGGTCTTTGCTAAATTTCTGAGGCTGGGTTTGAACTTGTGCTGGGATTACAGGTGTGTGCCACCACACCCTCACCTTATTTCATTTTCTGAGTTCTAACATTGCTGTGGAGAACAATAAAATATTAGACACTGGGTCTCAAACTTGGCTGCACTTTGGAATCACCAAGGAGTTAAAAGAAAAAGAAAAAGGTACTAGTGGCTGGTTTCTCAGATGTTCTGAGTCCATGGTTTGTGTAACTTGGACATCAGAATTTTCAAAAACTCTCCAGCAGAGTTTGAGAGTTTGAGAATTCCTATTTAGAAATAGGCAAAATTTTGATTTCTAAATTCCTATCTTTTTGTCAGTAAAAAATTAAATAAAGTTCTTATTATAAAACTGCTGTTATTTGCCTCAGAAATTGCAGGGGAACAAAAGAATTACAACTAAAATCATCTGTAATCCTTTCACTAAAAGATAGTGCAGTTTTTGGATTTGTATCTTTTTCCCCCTGTACACATTTATATATTTAAAGTCTTAACAATCATGTTATTGTTCTATGGAATTTTATATATAATGTCAGATTGCCTTATAGTTGTTTTTATGTATTTACAGGCTTCACTTGGCTGAGAAATTATTCATTCTTGTACGTATATAATTGTGTTACTCTCAAAGTGAAGCAATTTCTCTGTTAATGCAGTTTGTGTATCACTTGAACTGCCATTGAGGAAACTGATTTAGATGTCTCTCCTTCGTACCTTAGTCTTAATTACATTTTTCCAGACAGGTAAATCCTTGGTCTACTTCTTGTCTCCTTTACCGATTCTTAAGGCAAAGCCCATGTGGTTTCTCCTGGCTCTGTTAATCAGTGAGTGCTTAGTAAATGCTTGGATGCGTGAACAGATTTCATATGCAATTAACTAGAGACCCAAACCTGAGTGCTTGGTGCCCCTTTATTTGTCTGAATAATAATTTTTCCAGGATCCGAGGTGTGTGTGTGTGTGTGTGGGTGCATTCGAAAAAAAGTTAATTACTGAAGTAAATTCAGAGGTTCATGAAAAAATTGTTTGGGAATATTAGTGTGATAATAAGAGAAGGTAAGAGTGGGGTCCAGATAAGGACAAGGGCTAGGAGACTTACCATAGGTAAGCTTCCCACCCTTAAATCTTCTGGTTCCAGAGACTTCCTAGACTTGGCTCCCAACAGGTTCAGTTTTCCATGGGGATTAGATCCCCCTCCTCTAATACTAGTGTAGAAACCCGTCTGAGCTTTCCATTTCCCCATTACATTCAAGTCATAATAAAATAAAGAGGCTGAATTAGATATGCTTTCAGAGTAAGAACCAAGGAATTTTCAGAATTTGTTCTTCCCCAAGTTGTGTACTTATAAAAATGTGAATGAAAAACTGCTATAGTATAATAGAATTACAGAGTCTGTCAGTCAGTAATCCTGACTGGGTCCTCAGCAAGGAAGGCCTACTTGAGGGATGGTTTAAGAGGGAAAAAACCAGTTTGGGAAATGCATAGGTTTGCTGGGTGAGCTAGGTTTGTCTTCAGATAGCCAGAGGTGTTTTGGTTATTGAAGTCACAAAGCCAGAAACATCTTTGCATTGTCTGATTTAGTAAGGATTTTTTTTTTTACTGATTTCTTATAACTTTTCAATCAGTAAAATTTTAATTATGACTAATCAAAAGGTCCATACATCAAAATGACTATTATTTCTTTTACCCTTTGAAAAATTTAACTTTTGATTTAAAATGAGTTAACGATCTTTACTGTTAATTGTAAAACAAAAATTAGATCATGTTCTCTAGCCGTCATTCTCCCCTTTTTGTTGCATTCATGATGACTTCTAAACACTTAATGCAAAGGCATTAAAGATAGATAAACTGTTCGTCATCAGTCTCTTTACTGAGAATTCAACAAAGAACAAAATCAAAGAGTGAAATAATAACAAGCTTATTTTATTTGTATGACTAATACTTGCTTCAGTAAAATCATAATGAAAGAGGGAATCCTTATCATTAAATCACATAGCAAAAAATAAATAGATGCTCAGCATTATATTTATTTAGACAACCTTAGTGAGTCCAGTGAAACAGATTTCTGGAATGTTGTGCTAGCCGCTGGAGCCAGGAGTATATTATGCTTTAATGGTACCTCACTGCTGCATTTGATGAGCTGTCCTAGAAGAACATTTTGAAGCAATAACACATCCATTTGGCTCCTAAGTAATGAGGGAGGCATTGCTCTTTGCATTAACTATTTATTCAGGAAGCAAAGTGACCAACTGCTAATAAGTGTTATCCAAAGAGGGTCATTTAAAACAGAAGAAAATGCAAAAGTGAGGTTCACTTCGATTTCATATGCAATTAACAAAGACCCACAGCTGAGTGAGTGGTTGATGCCCCCGTGCCATGTGACTTGACTGGCTGTATTTAAGTGTGAATGCCTGTCAGATGTAGTAAGGACTCTGTGCTTATGCAAGCACAGTGTAGCTTAAGCCAGTGACACACGAGGCGGCAGCAGTTACTGGTAAGTGGCTATGATTGGGCTGATCTCTCCGTTGTTTAGAATCACAGACCTGTTTTCTAAGATCAATGGCAGTGATTTAGGCTCATGAGTTTCCTCTTTTTTCGCCCCTTTTTTTTCCTTTTTCAGATGATTATTTCTTGTTCATTGCTTATGGAGTATGCTGTATAATGCAGTATTATATTTAGATTTAATACTTGATCAAAAGATTTAAACCTGGAAAAATTTCTTATTTGCTATGTAAATAAATCTGCAATATATTGTGTGGAAATAGTTTCCAAATAGGAATATAATGTTTCGCTTTTGTTATGCAAGTACATAAGTGGTCCCTTCTTTGCAATAAATGCTTAGGATATAGTAGCTTTAAGATTGCAACCGGAGGGAGGGGAATATGGGGGAATCAAATCAGAGGGGAACCTCCGACTTCCATGAGAAGTCCAGTTAACATTGGGGTTAAGTAGGGGGACATGGAACCATGGGGAAACCCAAGGGGAGAAACAAGCCTTGGCTTGTTCTGTCATTATACTTTTGTTCTTGATTGTTTGATGATGATTCTCTCGTAATTGTAAGACCATACTTAACGAATTAAAAAAAAAAACCCCAAAAGTATTAAGCCGAAAAAAAAAGATTGCAACCAGAGTATTATATGCAAATATGCTTTTATTCAAGTCAATTCAGAATCTTTCTTTGAAGCATTTCAGTGCTGTAACAGCTTGAAGTTCTTTCCACTTGCTTAAAGGTTCTTAGTACAATTAATTTGCCTTTTTTTAGTGACATGATAAAAGATGAAAGTCAGTTATTTTTTCCCCAAAACCAGCTACTAGATTTTTATGCTAATTCTTTTTTTCTTCTTGGACAGGGAGGGGGGATCCTTCATATAAATCATATCCAAATAGGCATTGGAAGTGATATGTAAAGTCAATATTACTTAACTATTAAAAGAATTTTCTTGACACCATAGTAAATCAAAGAGAAAATGATTTAGTATTCTTTTGATTTTCAATTTTAAAAATAATTTCCATACTGAAAACTATGTATTTTCTAAGTTTACTATGAATTTCTTTGAAGTAGTCAGTTTTTAAGATATATTCCATGAAATAAAAAATAAGAATGCATCGTTTATTTGAGTTCATAGCCTTTAGAAAAGTGCTATAAAGCCTGATAAATAAGTAACAGCAGGATCAAAGACAAGAAAAGACTCTTGGGAATTGTCCTGTCCTAGAGCACATTGTATCATACACAGGGAACAGAACTCATCTGTGTTAGAGACATTTTCTTCAACAAGGAAATAAACACTGAGCTTAGAAAGGGAACTGCCTCTTAAGATGTTGGATTTTGCAATACTCCCTCTTGTTGGTTATTAACAATCATTAGATTAAATTATCCTTTTCAGATAATTACCCCATTCAGAAGGCTAATGCTGTGTGCTGAGAACAGAAAGGAGATGGAGGATTGGATTAGCTCACTGAAGTCCGTGCAGACCAGAGAATCTTACGAGGTACAGTAGCATGTATCTATTGTCTTGTGTTCTGAGAGCATGACTGTTACCTAAAGAACTAAAGCTATGCTGTACAAAAGTAAGTGTGTGTGGACTCATACGGCAACTCATTTAGGCCAGATTTTCTTTCTTTCTTCTTTCTTTCTTTTTTTTAACTTAAAGCAAAGTACTTTAGTGTTAACAGTGATGAGTTTACTCATATGTGGAGCTAGAATACAATTGGAAACAGACTGAAAATTGGCTAAGCTAATAACAACCTCAACAGAGGTGAATTATTTCATGGGCAGGGGGAACCTTGCCTATGACGCCGCTGCAGGGGGTGGTGGTGAAGGGAGGGGAACAGAGCGGGGAGGGAATAGGAGGGACATCAAGGCAGCTGGAGAGAGGGAGTAAAAGGGTTATCTACCTAGTGGGAACCTTTGACTTCCATAAGAAAGCCCAACTAACACAGGGGATAAAGTAGGGGGAAACATGGGATGGGGGCGCAGGAGGGAACCCAAAGGGGGAGAACATGAACTGGCATCAGCCTTGGCTTGCTCTGTCATTATGCATGTGTCCATGATTGTGTGAAAATGATTCCTTCCTAAGTGTAAGACTATATTGAACAAATTTTTAAAAATGTGATGAATTTGAAATTTTGATTAAAACTACAGTATTACACATTCTGAATAGTTCAGTGTCTGTGGTCTTGTTCTCTTGTTTGGCAAATCTGCCCTAATGTCTCATTTCTAGGTGGCCCAGTTTAATGTGGAACATTTCTCAGGGATGCACAACTGGTATGCCTGCTCCCATGCCCGCCCTACCTTCTGTAACGTGTGCAGAGAGAGTCTTTCTGGAGTTACTTCCCATGGCCTGTCATGTGAAGGTACTGTAGCAGCCAACCCAGTTTTCTCCCAATTGTAAAGATACCATAGACACCCCACCATTGGTATTTTACCATTGTGAAGGAGACAGACTCCACAGGAAAACATGCCCTTGGGCTGAAGCAGTGGCTGGGAAGATCTCAGCTGGAACGCAGTGTTTAAGGTTGGTTGGAGCTTAACCTTGAGCTCTGTCTGCACTCATAGGACTCATTTGGGAAATATGGTTGCTCTGGAAAAGATAACATAAAATCATCTGAAAAGAGGCATAAGTATAGCATTTCACTCTTAAGGAGCTAGGAACTACACTCTAAAAACATAGCTTTGAGTTTTGGATAACATTCTAGTGTTCTTAATTCTGATTGATTATGGAGAACAAAATGTTTTGTCAGGACTATATATATTCTTTGGCAGAATTCCTGATTCTTAGCTATAGTGCATGTTTTGGAATGTTTTAAAACATTTGCAGTACTGGGAACCCAGGGCCTCATGCATGTTAAGCAAGCACTGTGCCATGAAACATTTTTCAAGTTTCATTTATATTTAATTTAGTTTAGTAATAATTAATTTTTCATTTTTTATTTTACTTTTTATTTTTTTAATTTTTTTCAATTTATTATTTATTAGATGATATATAGTTACAATTGAAGGGGAAACATTATCAAATATTCCAGAACAAATGAATATATACTTAGTTATCTAGGGCTAATGCCATGTCATGGATGCCCAGCTCGGGTTCCCCATGTTGCTGTTTCTCCCAAATTTTTCACTTTTTAATTAATTTAATTAATTTTTGCAGTGCAGGGCCCCATGCATCCTGGGCAAACCATTCCACCTCTGAGCTAACATCTCAACCCTGAAATCATCTTTTTAAACTTCTTTAAAGTTTTCTAAAAATAAGGACTGTGCTGCTATTTCATTATAGGATTAATGAGGTACTCTGTTGTTACTGTTTGAACTGCTGGGGATTGAACCCCAGGGTCTTGCACATGCTAGGCAAGTGTTTTACATGCAGTATACTTTAAGTAAAACGATTACGAAAAACAAGTAAAAGTGAGAACTGATTACATGACTAGATGTATTTAATTTCACAATTCATTGATGAGTTACAAAAAGTTGTGTACTGCTTTTTGAACGGTACATAATGCCAATACAAACATCATTCTCAAATATGACACTATCACAAATAATTTGGAATATAACTAATTATTATTAAATTATAAAATAGTGATTAAGTCCCATTTTTCATTGATGTTAAATTATAAAATTAGCAACAACATGTGTTTTGTCTATTTACTATGGTACATAGTATTATGAACACGCTGGTAAGGAATATAGCTCAGCCATTAAACCCCCTCCTGTGTCCATTGCAAGCTGTTACGAAAAGTAGTTTAACACACTTAGACTTTCCTCATCTGTCCAGTGGTGATAATTGTCATTTATCCCTCAGGATCACTGTGAAAATTAAATGAGGAAATGCATCTAAAAATTAATTAGAAATTTATTTTCTAATTAAATAAATTATAGACAATTTTAACTGTGTTCTATAAGAAATTGATCAAGTAAAGAGTTCCAGATTGCTTCGGAGGCCCAATGCTTTGAATCATGAAAGCGAAAATTTGGAAAAGCCATTAAACTTTTATTCTTTAGATTCAAAGAATGATTGCAAGAAAAATATAATTGACCTTTCTTTAGTAATGCAAACGGGTTTATGTGGCTCTGAATAACTTCTGCTAGATCTGTAATATTATGTGGTTATTTTGAAGATCTTTTACTATTCACTGCTAGTTTCTTTTCCCAGAAAGTCCTAAAAAAGAACTAGATTTAAGATACTTTGTGATACCCTTCGGATTTGAGATTGATTTGCTAAATATATTTGATTATTTAACAATTGAGCCAATAGTGGAGTGACTGAATATTTTTTCAAGCATTTTAAAGAAAAATGGAAATTACTTCAGTTAGTGAGAATAAGAAACTTAAAAGCCTTTAAATTTGTTGTATCTTTCTGTAAAAAAAATATACTCTTCCTGACTTTTTAAAACAGTCTCAATTATTGGATTAAAATTTTCTTCAGAAAAAAAATTTTTTTTCTTCAGAAGATTATGTATTAGTATTCATTTTCTCTGCTGGTAAAAATTTAAATCTTCAGTATTTTGCTTTTTTGTAATTTTAGAACTGTTGCAGAAGTTTTAAAAATTCTAAATGTTTTATTATATGAGAATATGGCTATCCTGGATATTTTATCATAATCAGAGCTATACTTAAACTGTTGAAATCACCCCATTTAATATGAATATTCTGGGGCTAGAGCGGTTGCTCAGCAGTATTGCACTTGCCTGGCCTGCACGAGGACCTGGGTTTGAACCCCGCACCACATATAAAACTGTCGGAGCAATGAAAACCATCTGAAAAACTAAATAAAATTGATTTGCTCTCATTTTCCCTCTCTCTCTCTCTTTAAAAATATGAATATACTGTTTGTTTATTAATGCATAGGGAAAAAAGACTTTAAAAGTTATAATGGAGATGCAAATACAATCAAAATTTGTTCAGTAGTGAGGATTAATAACTTGTATTAGAGTGAAATTCAGCATTTGTTGTATTAAATCATTAAATGTACTTGACCTTTCTGCTCTTATTATTCACAATAAAATGAGGCTGAACTGATTTTTCATCTAAATTTGTGTTGAATAAGTAAACATATTTTAAAGTCTTGCATATCTAAAATACAGTATGAATGAAAAATAGAAGATAGAAAATAATTTTCATAAGAATCCTTTAAATTATTTGAGAATATAATTTCAGAACAGAACTGTCCTTCATAGTTATTTAAACAGTCGCTTGGCCAAAAATGTTAAATGGTAATTTTATTTTAAATCAGTAGTCTCAAATATGTCAACATGGCTACTTATGAAATTTTATCTTAACTAATGTTTAACACAAAGATTTGGTATTATGAAGACTAAATATTGCAATAAAAATAATTTTGTCACAAGTCAGTGTATTTTTTAAATTCTGTGGTTTTAAAGAACAGCTTTAGAGGTCAGGGAAAAGTGCTTTATTTTAAAATAATTTGGAGAAATTTAATTGTCACCTAACAAAAATTAAGGTGCCTATTAATTATTTCCATTCCTTAGTGACCATAATAACAGTCTGATTTATTATTATTGTCATACATTAAACAACTTTGCAATTATCAAAACTCATTATATGAAGTACTTCTTTTTATAAAAAGTGTGATTTTTATTTTTAATGAGTTGTTTGATTTTTAATGACAAAATTTTCAAAAAGCCATGAAATTGTATCATTACTTTCTTTTATGTCCTCCTTTCCCTCCAGTCAAAAAACAGGTATTGACTGTTAATGTCAAATGCCTCTTTTGCGTATAAAACTCCCTGGAGACTCTGCAGCAGATAGTTTTAGGACTCCACTTTATTTATTTATTTATTTATTTTAATTTTGAGATAGGGTCTTACTGAGTTCCTGAACTAACCTCAAACTTGTTATACTCCTGCCTCAGCCTCCTGCATAGCAGGGATTACAGGTGTGCCCCACTGTACCCCCAGCTGAAACCCCAATTTGGGGAAACAGTTTAATAGTTGAAAAGACCTGGAGGTGCTAACCAATTTTAGTTTAAAGTAGTTCACATGTATTGGAGGAAAAGGGAGCAGGTCATACAATTTTATTTCCAAGCTGAGCTTGACCTCCTACAGTGCTGTCCTCACACAGCAACAAAATTCAACTGAAAGATTATTGCATTCTATGTAAAGTCTGTTTGAGTCATACAGTCCTTTATAACAATAGTAATGTTATTGTCTGAAAGAATTTCTCAAGGTACACAAAAGAGGTTAGCGAAACCTTTTGAATGTGTACAGACTAGTATTTTTTTAAAGATGGACCATTTTAAGTAGCCATTTATTTCACTTCGTGATACCTGAACTGCTTTGACCACATTTGACGATAGACATCTTAGATACTTTACCTGGACCTTTCATTTTGATGTATATCAAATTAGTACAGTTCGAAGATCATAAAAGATCATGGTATGTAACTCATCATTCAAAAATGTTTAGTGGTTGTTAGAAAAAAAAATAATATCATATGAGAGAAAGCTACCTTACTTTTAAATTTAGCAGCAGTTACCTCATTAAGTTTTACTAAATCATCTCTACTTTTAATTACCTATATGAAAAATCAGAAACTGATAACATCAGCATCCACTAATGCTTGGATAATTTGTATTCCTAGGAACATAAAAGTGTTTAGTAGTAGTCAAGTTCCAATTTCCATAAACATGTTTAATTTTTCAAATAACCTGTGGTTTACTTTTTTTCCCATGTGCTGCTTCTTTCCTAGTTGTTTCCTCTTGTTTTTCTTTTATAAACTTCTTTATGATATAGCTGGGAAGAATTAGAGAAAGCTGTCTCGGTAACATTATTTTATTATTCTGTCTTTCTAAATTTATAATATAGTTGCCCCAGCATAATACTTTTTAAAAGATGGCTCAACCTATTTCCTATGATGTTTTCGTACTTTTTTTTTCTTTGAAGGATTGAACTCAAGGATGCTTTACCACTGAGCTACATCCCTAGTCCCCAAGTCCTTTTTTTTAGACTTTGGGTCTCACCCAAATTAGTAGGGCCTCACTAATTTGCTGAGACTGGCTTTGAACTTATGATCATACTGCTTTCAGCCTCCTGAGGTGCTGGGATTATAGGCATATGCCACTGTACCTGGTTTGTACTTGCACTTGAAAACTCCTCTGAATTATCTTTATCCTACTGACATTTTCCAACCTATTAATATTAATATGTAATACACAGAGAACAATATAGATATCAGAAATGTACCATTCAGTTTGCTTAAACACATTCATGTAATCAGCACTCACATTGAGAAATAGGATGGTGGGGCTGGAGTTGGAGCAGTGGCTCAGCAGTTAATGGTGCTTGCCAGGCATGTGCAGGTACGTGGGTTCAAACCCCAGCACCTACGTACACAACTAAGTGTCAGAGCAACAAAAGCCATGTGAAAAACTCAATAAAAATTGATTCTCTCTGTCTTTGTCTCTCTTTCTCTGTCTCTCTCTCTCTCTTTTTTCTCTCGCTGTCCTTCTAAAAAAAAAAAAAAGAAAGAAAAAAATAAGATGTTACCAGTGTCCTTGTTATTGAATTTTATTTACATCTGTGTGTGTATCTATCTGTCTCCCATTTCTTCAAGAATTAATCCTTTAGTGTTTATTTCATTTTTGTTCTTCCATGTAAAAATCTGTCTGCAACTTCATAGGTGATTCATATGAAAAGCCACATTCATTTTTTTCAAATGCCGTTAGTGTTGTTGGAGATTAAACGTTTTAAAACCTTTGTTTTTCTTCTCCCTCCTTTCTATCCTCTTAAAATTTCATGCTGTGATTTCTTTTAGTTCTGGTGCAAAATTTCGTACTCACTTTAAAATGGTTAACTAATTTTTTTATTTTTTAGTGTGTAAATTCAAGGCTCACAAAAGATGTGCAGTGAGGGCAATCAATAACTGTAAGTGGACCACCCTGGCCTCCATCGGAAAAGACATCATAGAGGATGAAGACGGAGTAAGTGGCTCTCTGCCTTTGGCCTCTTTCTGGTGCCTCTTCTCTTAGTTTATGCTCTTGTGGAAAATACTAATAGGTAAGTGGGAATGCTCATTATCAGGATGAAATAGGTTTTAGTTGATTGTGAGCTTTTATTTTTAATTCCTTGCTTCATATGTTTCCCTTCTTGTATATTGAGGGACATCTGTTATGCATAGGGATTGGGAGTGATGCTTGGCTCGGCTGCAGCTGTGTAACCAGGGATTAGACGAGCTGTTCATTCTTCAGACTCTGGGGCTTCCTCTCAGCAGTAACCCTCCCCTTCAAAACCTTGCCTGCGTGGCACCTCGCACGTGCCCTTAGTGGTCCATGTGTCAATCCCCTTGCCTACTTTTATCCTCAGCTAGACTTCTCTCTGAACCCCAAAGGGCAGGGCTTTTGTCATATTTACTTTGTCTCCCTCTGGGGTTCAGGCATACTTGATGCTCAGTGACTGTGGGATACGTGAGTCAGTGGCATGCATGATGCCGGTTGTTGGCTACATAGAGTAAGAATCATTCAGCACCTTCACAAGGGAGGGTGGTGTCCTCCATGGTCTTCACTTTGGCTGCCCTTTCTTCTTTCCCTGCAGGTCGCTATGCCTCACCAGTGGCTTGAGGGCAACTTGCCTGTGAGTGCCAAGTGTGCTGTGTGTGACAAAACCTGTGGCAGTGTTCTTCGTCTGCAGGATTGGAAATGCCTTTGGTGTAAAACAATGGTGAGGGCTCGGAAGCATCTCGCATATCTCAGCTGGGTTGTTTCCCTAGCATGATAATCTGTTGCTTCAGAGGCAAAGCAAAGCCTGTTAGGGCACAGCGGAGCCTGGCAGCACACACCCTACTGTGGCATTCGTTCCCGGCTTTTCGTTTTGTTTTTTTTTTAAGTATATTCCTTCCACTCTGGTCATTTTTCCCCCCTGCCCCTGTTCCTGGTCATTTTCCAGTGCCCTGTTTTTTCATATATTTCCTGTGTCTCAGGATCTCTTTCCTTCAGATCTGTTGTGTTCCGTATAGCTTTTGCCACACCATGCTCTGCTGTTTTCAGAAACCCTTCTCTGTGCTGCCATATTTTGGTTAACATATGAAGTGTAACTTTGTTGCAGTCCCAGGTATGTCTAACAGACGGAATGCCACGTTCAATGGGCTCTGCACTGATGTAATTTAAATAATATAATTTACGTTACGTAATATCTAAGACTTCTTTGCATGTATAAGCAAGAAGCTAAAAGTGCATCCCGCGTAAAGTGAGTTACTCACAAAGGATGGTCTCATTTATGCCGGATTTCATGCAGGCAGGGCTCCTGGACTGCATGAGAGTCAGAGTAGAAGGAAAGCTGTTCTGATGGGACATAGGGCTAAAAGACTGCAAGACCAGGAGGCCCTAGCTTCTCTTATCTGTGGGTGATTGCCTTGTGTGGGGGCCGACTCATTTGCTGATGGTTTGCATCTTACTGTCTTTTAAACTCGCTGGTCCAAATTTTGAGGCTGGGCCCCAATTTTAAAATATTGAAAAATCCCTTGCTTTTGGGGAAGTCTAGTGTAGATCAGCAAGCACAAGTGATGGGAGCATGACGTGTTGGTTTCCTGAGACTGATTCCATAGGCCCCAGAGAAAAATAAGCCCTAGGACTTTTTAGTTAGGACTATAGATAATCTGTGATTCCTCGTAATTTTTAAATCGGATCAGATACCTTTATTCTCATGCTTTTCTTATTCTTCATCGTTCTCTTTCCTCAGTCACAGGTGTGTCCCTTTCTACTTCTCTTATTTTACTTTCATATAACGTACAGACTGTGAGAGGTGCCTTGTTCTGGACTCTCAGTACAACCCTAATTCCTAAAACCTTCTTATGCCATTCCTTACTTTAAAGGAGTGCTACCCATAAACCTGATTTTAAATCATCATTCCACCTCAGATTTCTTTTTTTTTTTGGCGGGGGAGGTAACCACTGATAGCATTTCCTGCTATTTTCATTAGCTGTGCATTTATCGAATTTTATTTTTCTTTTCCTAGAGCTTTGGCTGTTCATTTCTAACTTTTTTTTTTTAAAGAAAACATCGCATGTGTGATGAATCATTTTAGAAAGAATTTATGCAAGTTGTCTTTACCTGTAGTATATATACATATATATCTTTACTTTTATTTAGTCAGTAATTTTTGAACACTAATAACCTTAATGGTAGCAGTTAATTAGGTTTCATACTTGCTTATTCTACTTATCCCCAACCTTAAAAAGTTTTGCAAGCAGACTAGTAGCGTTGTCACAAATGGCATATGGGAACCATTTGGGAATGTCAGTTCCCTCTTTTTTCCTGAACTACTCAATCTCACCTTAATTGTGACATTGTTCCTGCCCCACCCTGGGTAAGTTAGCCCTGTTGGTTTCTGGCACCATCACCTTGTGCCTCTGTTGCCTTGCATTTCCTGTGAACTATATCATCTGTTTACATGTTATTTTGCCTTTAAAATGTGAGTTTTTAACAACAGGCTGTCTAAGGCTTAAAACATAGTCATTAAGAGAAAAAAACAAAGAAAAACAAAAACAAAAACAAAAACCCTGCCAAGCCTCAAAGCCCATAGTTTCATGAAGCTAAAGGTTTAACTCATAATTTTAAAGTCAGTGAACATACAATTTTGTCTTCTGCTTTTCTGGCTTAGCATTATTTTTTGTTTTGCTTCATGATTTTCATGCATTTTTATTTATATTCCTTTTACACCTATCCATGCATACTAGTTTTTATAAAAATGGCGTTTTGGTTGTTAATTAGTACGGATCATAGTAAGAAACTGTCCCTAAACAGGTTATCACTAGAATTAAAATTGCTATTAAATCTCAGTTTTTTCCCCAATAGTTTTGATAAATACAGGTTTAATTAGTATGCCAGTTATCTTAATGGACTAGTGAAATAAAGCCATATTAAATAAATGCTTTATGAAATATCTGCTTCTACTAGCTAAAATATTTTAAAGGCTCTCTAAGTAAATGCACAAACTATACTAAATGGCCTGGCTCCTACCTGTTAAATTAGTGTGCTTTGTTCTCAGTAGTGTTTGAGGGCCCTTGAAACTTTTGGTTTCTACAGTGAGCACATTTACCACAGGCCTGTGATGGGAAACCCTCTTCTGCGTACAGAGCCACAGTCAAACTGTGCATAGACATGCTTGTAATGGTAATTATTTTAAAATGTCATGAAAGAATTTGAATAGAAAGATACAGGATCACAACAGGAAGAGCAGGCCCATTGCTTGTTTCATTTTCACTAAATTCTGTAGGAATTTTTATAAGGAAGATGCCATCAATTTACTTTATGGATATGATATTGACATACTGGTTGACTTTCCTCCTTTTTCCCCCTCTCTTCTTTTTCTTTTCCTCCTTTCCTTCCTCCTCCTGTGCACGCCCTCTCTCCTTGCCTCCACCAGACATTCATTGACTATATATTACTTGGTTGAGACCATCACAGAAATAGACCACATATACCAAAATCAAATTCCCATCCCTAAAATGCTTAGTCTAACCCTTGGAAATATACATCGCATGTCATTAAAGTAATATATGGGTTACTGAACGTTTTGTGATGACGTTGATCTTAAATGATCAGTTCTATACATGTAATTTATGACAGAGAAATGATGTGTTTATATGATTCATAAAGCTATATTTGTTTGTTATTAGGTTCACACTGCCTGCAAAGAGTTATATCATCCTATATGTCCACTTGGCCAATGCAAAGTATCTATTATACCTCCAATTGCACTAAATAGCACTGACTCTGATGGTATGTAGCAGTAGTGTAAGTGTGTATTTCTGATATATTTAATGTTAATATATACATTTATTTTCCTAGAATAAATCAAATTATAGTTGGTTATTTTGGTCAGTTTTTATATAATAATTTCATTTAAATTTCCTAATGGTGTACTTAAGTTATTAAAGAATATTTTAAAATATAAGTCATAACATACCTATTAGCATATTGGTAAAATTGCCATGTATAAGACTTTTAGATTTTACATTTTAGTAAATAAGGTCATTATTCTGTACTGAAGCATAATCTGAAAAGGCTTATTTTAAAAGTGGTTCTACAATAATTGAAATTGCTCATTAGCATGACTGTTATTAAAATTTGTTTTCCTATAATTTCATTGCAGAAGTTTATAGCCTGTAAATGCATTCACTTTTTTCCAGAATCTTAAAACTTAATTGCAAGTTCTGAGGAAACTTCACAACACTGGTTTTGGGATAGCATACTAATAAATTCCTTCTAAGCAAAAACTGTATTACAAAAGGCTTTTATCATATCTGTTGCTAATGTCTTGCATTGATAGTGTGCTTTATGCCTTTGAATTTTTAATGTAAATTATGCCAATAAATATTTTAGATATAAGGATATAAAGTTTTAAGTAATGTGATTTTTAAAAACTTGCACTATTGATAGCCTCCTCCATCTCTGGTATGTCAAGGTTCTTTTATTTATTATAAATTTTAAAATATTTTCTCAGACTTTATCAAAGAGTAGTTAAACTGTTTAAAATGCTAAAAATGATTATATGAATTGTTTGACAAATGTGAATTCATGGACTGTGCTTAACTTTTCTTAAGTATTAAGAAAGTATCAAGTACTAGTATTAAGTATTGTTAATGCTGGTGGTATATCAAATTATTTGTGACTAATACTTTACCCATCTTTCATATAATTTTTCATTGTAGAGCATATTTTTGAATGATAAGTTCTATGTTCTGAGTATTTAAATAGTAAACCTCCATTTGGGGGGTCTAAATTATAACTGAATGTTCCAGTAATAAGCAGTTTTCTTTATTTTTATGAATTTATCTTCTGTTCCCTGAACGTTCATTATTAATTTAAAAAGGAAAGCAGTACATATTGATCTTATGCTGTGTATGTGTGTGTGTATTTTTTTTTTTTTACAGGTTTCTGTAGAGCAACATTTTCATTCTGTGTTAGTCCTTTATTGGTTTTTGTCAATTCTAAGAGTGGAGATAATCAGGGAGTCAAGTTCCTTCGTCGTTTTAAACAGTTGCTAAATCCAGCTCAGGTGTTCGATTTAATGAATGGAGGTCCTCATTTGGGGTAATTCATTATTGATACATCTTATGTGAATGAAATATGGTACTAGGCACGAAATGTGTCTGGCTTTTCATGTCATGAGAATTACTGATTCCACTAGATAGCTTATGTTTATCTTTCCCTTCCTCCCTTGTTTAAAGTTCTCATTATTTAAAGTTTTGACAGAAGTTTTTTGACAATTACAAAAATCTCTTTTGTAAATTCCACGTTTTTGACCAAAATTTCCATATTCCAAAGTTTATTCAAAAAATATTTTAGGCTATATCTTACATCAAACACTACTATCGATTTATTTAGCTCCAAAAAGGATCAACCTGCATACATGTAAAATATAAGCTAATACTAGAAAATGCTTTTCTTAGAAAGCTGGTGTTAATTTATATGTAGTGCACATATGATGGATTTTACCAAGTACCGATCATGGATCTCAACATTTCCTCAAGAATTTGACTTAGTTCACAAAAATGACAAAGAAATACTCTGGTTGACTTTTCTTTTTTCAGTTTTCTAGAATGTTATATAACTTAAAAATCTGAAAAAAATGGTATTTTCATTGAAGGGAAAGATGCCCTGAGGCACATTTTCAGTGCATATATATGATTTTTCTAAACAGGATGCTGTGTCTTCTGATTGAGGGGCCTTTGGTCTCTGTGCGATTTGCATAGGCCATTCAGCTTTTCCTGTGGGTTGCACTGTGACTTGAAGCATGAACACAGAAGTAGAAATGGGGATTTTGTTTTATTTTATTGCAGTCCTGGGCATTGAACCCAGGGCCGTTTACATACTAGGCAAGCACTCTGCTACTGAGCTACATTCTTAGCCCAGAAATTGGGGTTTTAGATATTAATGCCTTAAAAGCACTCATTTATAATCTGACTTTCCTTTGCCTGCTCTATTTCTCTCCTCCTGTTTCTCTTTTGCGTCTCTTGAAGTTTTTTTGTTCCTTTTGCTTTGCCTTTCTCTTGCTGAGTCCCAGACGGACCTTCTGGTCACACTGACATTAGTTAACATCTTCCTTATCTAATTGTACTTCCCCTTATTGGATCCCCGTATTTTGTCACATACCTGCTTTTCTTGCCTTCTTTGTACCTTCTGTTCTTTGTTAGTTTCTTTCCCTTTTCTAACAAATCTTTTTATAATTCTCTATAGCTTCATTAATTAATTTAGTTACTTATGTTTCTTTGTATTTATTTCTGATGCTAGGGATCGAGCCCAGCACCTCATCTGTTAACCATGCCCTCTACCACTGAGCTGCTCCCCCATCCCCTGTCTTATATTTATGGTATTTGTTTTTCCTATTCATCTTCAAGCTTCCAAAGATATCTCTTTGTGAAATTTCTTGAGATTGTTCCTATGATATATTTTTCAGGTATTCCTCAATACTTAGGTTTACAAAGGCATATTCAGGAGGTAGAATGTGTCATGAGTTGAAGGAAGACTAGGAGGAAAGGAAGAGAAAAGGCTGATTGAGTGTAGCAAAGTCCACAATCAGCAAGGTTTGGCAAGTTTCTTTAGGAACTGCCTTAGTGCTACTTGTTAGCATCTTATCCTAGATTTCCCATGGCTAGTAATTCTTTCTTTTCTCTCTCTCTCTCTCTCTTTTTTTTTTTTTTTTTGGTATGTGTGGGAGGGATTGATCCTAGGGGTGCTTAACCACTGAGTAACATTCCCAGTCCTTTTTATTGTTAATTTTGAGACAGAGCCTCACTAAGATGCTTAAGGCCTTGCTGAGTTGCTAAGGCTGGTCTTGATCTTGGGATCCTGTTGCCTCAGCCTCCTGAGTTGCTGGGATTACAGGTGTGCACCATCACATCTGATTGGTTTGTAATTCTTAAGGAAATGATATGTCCTTGTCATGGAAGGGGAAGAATCACTGTTTTTATTATCTCATATCACTTTAGCTATAGTTCTTTCCTGGTTCTGCTTTACTTTTGTTTTCTTTTTTTATTTTATTTAAGAGAGAGAGGGACAGTGAGAAAGAGAGAATCAATTTTATTTAGTTTTTCATGTGGCTTTTGTTGCTCCGACAGCTATGTACATGGTACTGGGGTTTGAACCTGCATCCTTGTGCATGCCAGGCAAGCATCGTAACCACTCAGCTACAGCTACAGCCCCTATGTTTGTTTTCTTCTTTCTTTCTTCCTTTTCCTCCATTTCTGCTTGTAATTCCCGTTCATTCTTTCAACTCAGAGGTTTTCTTGTGTTAAAAATTGCACTCAAAATAATTTTATAGTATAATTAGTAGGTAAGAGGATTTTATATTTTATCTGAACTTGAATACCAATGAATACAGAATAAGAAAGAATTGGAGAAAGTGATTTTTATTTATTTTTACTAAAATAAAATAATTTTTACTTTTAGTTTAAGATTATTTCAGAAGTTTGACAATTTCCGGATTCTTGTTTGCGGAGGAGATGGAAGTGTAGGTTGGGTTTTGTCGGAAATCGATAAACTCAACTTGAATAAACAGGCAAGTGCTAATTCTTTTTCTTGGTAGTTGACATGAATGTATACTAACATATTTTCCAAGGAGGCGCAGAACTGTGACAGTCCTTATTTCTCTACTTGTCTGACAGTCTTACTGTTGCACTCTCTTGTAGTGTCAGCTGGGAGTGTTACCCTTGGGAACAGGCAATGACCTGGCTCGAGTTCTTGGCTGGGGAGGTTCATATGACGATGATACGCAACTTCCTCAGATACTAGAGAAGCTGGAACGAGCCAGTACCAAAATGTTGGACAGGTAAAAGAAAATTCGCTATTAAACCCAGCTTGAAAATGGTGTACAGAAATCACTTTTTGATAATTTAAATTTTATTGACCATAAGCCCCGTATAGGTAGAGACTTGCTGGTCTTGTCCACCATTTGTTTCCAGAGGTTAAGAACAGGCCCTGAACAAAGTAGATACTTAAGAAAGATATTTTCTGAATGAATGAATGTTAAAAAACTTAGGGGACCCAAACAGATTCCAATTTATCCGTTGTTTTAAAGATAGAAGAGTAAGTTGATATGTGGAATGATAATTGCTTTTTAAATCACTGTTCAAGTAGAAGTAGTAAAATAGTTAATTTGGTAGGGGGTTTTTGGTGAGTATGAGAAGATCCCATCATCTTCTGGCTTCAGAAAAGCTAAGAAAAACAAACTTTTTATTTGTTAGGACATCTCTTACTTATATATATTATGTACAAATTGATACAACAAAGAACTGTATATTTTTTAAAAGGTAAAGAATCCTGTCCTAGGAAGATGGCTTTGAGTGAAGACCTTATCACTGTGTTTATGCTGTCTGAGCTCGCATCTCTTAGCTGCTTTCTTTCTGAATGGGCTGTGTGTAAAACAGGAATCACTGTGTGTCCTTGAGTGTTCTGGAGGAGGTGTTTAGAGTTTGGGCCTAGAGAACAACAGGATTCAGTAAGCAGTAATTACCCCACCCCATGAGTAGAAGATAAATGTCAAAATATCATTACTGACTCCAGGTAACATGAATCAAAACAACTTTGATAGGATTAGCCATCTGTGGAACTCTTCCCGAAAATAACAAATCTCATCAGGGAGGCACCAATCTAAAATGTAATTACTGTAAGATGAGCTGTAACCTAATTAATTGTAACCTTGTCTGTCATAAGGTAATGCTGTAATGTGTGAGTCTTTTGCTGACAGAATTTTCAAAAAGAGAGTTGGACAGTAGAATATTTGTCTATATTTACCCAAAATTGTATGAGAGATACTCCTGTAGTTTGGCTGCATAAAGTCTAAGGTGTAGCTGGTTTCAGTTTCCAATCCTTAAAAAAGTGGGGAGATTAAAAAAATAAATAAAAAGGAGGCAGGAGCCCTGGGAGGTGATGGATAAGTGAATCAGCTTGATGTAAATCAAAACATCAAATTGTACACCTTAAGTATATGTGATTTCTATTTGTCAGTTATTGCTGAGGGAGAAAAAGATTGTAAATAAATAAATAAAATCACCATTATTTATAAGAAAGCCTGGAGATGATTTCCTGAACACTTCTCCAGTCCTGCACTTTCCAAACAACATGGAATGCTTTAGATGCTTTTTTTGGTTATAGGTTTGTTCTTGTGTTTTGGTACCGTGAATCGAATCCATGGGCACTTAACCACTGATTCACTTCCCGAGCCCTTTCTATTTTTATTTTCAAACAGGGTCTCACTAAGTTGCTTAGGAGCTTGCTATTGTTGCTGAGGCTAGCTTTGAACTTGTAATCCTCCTGCCTCAGCCTCCTCAGTCACTGGAATTACAGCATGTGCCACTGTGCCCAAGCTTTGTTACAGATTTAAGTAGCACTTCTGCTGTATCTTAGGAAATTTTGTTCAGTATTTCCTCTATCCTGGATGTGTGCTTTTGCATTTTATTGTAGAAATTTACTTCTCTACTTGGTTAGCTAAGAAATAGCATTCAATGGTGAAATTACTGCTTCATACCAACAGGCCTGGGGAAAACATAGGGAAACAGAAAATCAAAGGGGACTAAAAAACCTTGGAACATTGTTAGAAACAAAATAATATTTTGGTTTTTTTCCCTAGTTTACTATTTGTAAAAATGTAAAAAAAAAAATCACTGCATAGTATTCCAAACCATATATGCTTATTTGTTCCTACGTATAAGTTTATACTATAGGACAGATCAGAAAATCATCGTTATGACTGTTTTATAAAAATGTAAAATTGAGGCTTCTGGAGACAGTGGAAGTGAGAACAACTAATTGTTTTCTTTCTGCCTGGGACTGCCAGTCATTTTAGTCCATATATCATCTCAGTCATCATTCTTCCTAAACAAAACCAATGTTGTCATTTCCATTTTCCTGGTAGAAGGATTTTTACATGACCAAATTGCATAGCTACTAAGTGCTAGAACTTCTGGTCTAGAGTCTAGTCAATACTTTGTAGGGTCTTTCTTCAACATGGCTTTTTCCTGCCCTTAAGCATGTAGTCAGCAGAGAAATTCTAACTTTCTGGCCTCTGCTCTACTTTGCTATTATTAATATGTACTTCTGCCTGACTCTTTCCTCACTTGCTGCCGCTTTCTCCTATTTCTTCAACTCCAGATATTTCCTATACAGGGGG